>CABHPP010121518.1:0-12228 GCA_902168425.1 Peromyscus attwateri
GTTTGCTGGGCTTAAAGTTTTCCCACTGTTTTGTTTTGAAAACTTAAAGGTTCCAGCAATAGAAGGGGAAATATTTTAAAAAAAAATAAGAATGTGCCTCAACTTGATGTGCCATGCTTTGTTCAAGCCCATGGAAGGCCCCTCTCTGAATGGAGACAGAGGAGAAGTGGATGGGGAGAGGGGCAGGTGGGAAGCAGAGGCTGTGGACTGGGAGGAGAAGAGGGAGGGGAAACTGTGGTACATATATAAAATAAATGAAAATATGCTATTTAAATAAAATTTGAAAAAATAAGAATGTGGAAATGGCTGAAAAATAAGGACTATCAAGGGAAATATTGATTCAAGGGTTCACATGTACATTAACAATTTACTGTGTAATAGTCAATCAATATTAAAATGGAACATTTCCCTGAACTTAAACAGCATGCTAATTGGCACATGGGAAAAGCAGTAAGCCCTTGGAATGGAAGAGGAGATGTAGGGAGATACAGTCAGTATGTTTTGGTACTTTATGAAATGATAAAGCTGACATATCAAATGAATAGGATAAAAGTAAAGTTTTATATGAATTATGTTTCAATAGTTGGAAAGTTGTTTGAGAAAAAGATGAATTTGAATTGATTTCTCATGCTGTATTAGTCAAGGCTTTCTGAGACATATAACCAATGGGATGTAGATACAGATATTATCAGAGAGACTTTATGAGGGAAATTGATTCACATAAACACGAAGGCTGAGAAGTCCTAGTACTTCTGCCTAAGATGTTTGCAAACTGGAGATTCTGAGATGTCTGCCTCAGAACGATGGAAATCAATGATTGGCTCAGTTCAGGGCCAAAGACCTGAGAACCCTGGGGAAGAGGTTGGCTACCAGTATAATTTGAATGTCCAGTGGGAAGCCTGATCTTTACGTGTTCAGGAATAAGAGAGAAAAGGTTTCTCCAAACTCCTGGAAATAGATGTGTTTGCCTTTCTTCATCATTCTCTCTGGGAAACAGACAACTGGGTTGTGCCCACCCACAATCAGGAAGAATCTCCCCATCTGGCACACTCAGAATCACACAGGGTCTCCACTAGGTACACCTTCACATCACCTATAAATAGAATGGTTTGTGTTCTAGGTATTCTTTACTCTAGCCAAGCTGACACTTTGAATTAGCTTATCACATGTCATATATAAAAATAAACCAAATAGGCTATAGATATAAATGTAGGTGTATGAATATAAGTGCTAGGAAGAAGGATGGGTAGAAGGTTCTGTAACATAGTTTTTGGGAAAGATTTTATGTGAAGTTTAAATTGAATAAAAATGATAAGTGTCTTCAAATTAATGGCAAATTACATTAAAGAAAAAGCTCCATTAAAAGTTTTAAAGTCAGGGTCAAGCGTGGTGGCACGTGCATTTAATCCTAGCACTTGAGAGGCAGAGGTGAGAGGTCTCACATCTCCAGGTCAGATTAAAGGGGGGAAATGTCTATATTGAGTTCCAGTACAGCCAGAGCTATAGAGACCTTGTCTCAAAACACACACACACACCCACACACACACACACACACACACACCCTTAGGTCATAAGATCAGTTAGGAAAAAAAAATGTGACATTCAGAGAAAATGTTCTTGGGGCTCTAATATGTTTCTAAATATTGTATATTAATAAAAAGAATTGGAGATCATGGAATACCTGACTCCAATGATGAAGCCAAAATAAACATGAATATTACATCTTTAAGGTCTTAACGTTAAAGAATAAGAAAACACAAAAGTCAGGAACAAGTCCAAAATGACGTAAGTCTCAGCTTATCCAGGCTCCGATGATCAAATGTGGGACACTTTCAGAACTGATTTGGAGACAGATTATAGACCATTGATCAAAGATAAATTTGTAAGTATACACTTATATCAAATGAATGCATATGTGCACATACACACAGGCAAAGGCATGTTCAGGACAGAGGAGGAAGGGATTGACAGAGAAATACTAAGTGAGTGAAAACACAATCATGGGGTTCTATGTATAAACTGATCATTTAAACACCCTGCTAGGAAAAGCTTCAGGTAAGAATCACAGGTGAGCAAGGGAGTGATGAGACAAGTATTGGGTGAAAAATCTGAGGACTAGTAGGCAATATGCTCTGACTCTATAAATGTCATAACAGATTATTACTTTCAGAGAGGAAAATATCAATTTTATCGTAAGAAAGCCTGGCAGAGCCCCTGAATAACCTGAGGTAAAACTAATGTGAATAATATTGAAATAGCTTTCTTCTGATAGGATGCATATGTCAATGTGGCCTTAAAACAGCAGCCAAACTCCCAGTCTGGAAGACACAAAATTCCTCTACATCAGTGGTCCTCAACCTTCCTAATGCAGCAACCCTTCAAGACAGTTGCTCATGTTGTGGTGACCCCAAGCATAAAATTATTTCCATTGCTACTTGATAACTGTAATTTTGCTGCTGTTATTAATCATAATATAAATATCTGTGTTTTTGTTATCTGTGTTATCTGATAGTCTTTGGGGGACTTGACTCATGGATCAAGAAGCATTGCTTCTCAGGAGTCCCACCCCAACCAAAATAATGACAAAAAAAACAATTCCAGAGAACCGAGATCTAAAGAAGCCTGTATCTTCTACCCTGTTCTGCAAATTCCTCCAGGATTCATCCAGAATGAGAGAGTGACCAGGAAAGCAGCAGCTCTGAGTAGAGGATTTGTGTGAAGCGCATGGAGCTCACAAGGCTGCTGAACGCAGTGGGGAGGAAATGCTAAGCTACAGCAAGGGAACGTGAGGGCATGCTGGGAAATATCTCTTCAAACTGACCCTAGCGGGACAGATGCAACCCTACATTGGCCATTCATGGTCCCTGCCTTTCATGCTGGTGTACGGCCTGTAGATAGACCTGGGACAGTTTGCCAAGAAGCGTCAGGATAGGAAACACCACATTGAAGCTGGAGTGGCACTGGATTAGGAGGAGCTGGGCACCCATCAACGGCCATGTCCCCCAAACAGGGACAATATGCATAAGCCGTAGCAGGGCCTGGCAGTCCACACTGACCTCGACAATGAGAAGCCCCTGCACATCACTTCTTCCTCCCTTTTCATGCCCCCAAATCAGATCAAAGGAAAAACCAGAGAATGTAATTTGAGAGATCATAGGCCCGGTATGAATAAGTTGATCCAATATAATATGATGGTCGAGTTTACCTTAGAGAAATTAACAAGTTAGGGGTGGGGAACAGAGAATGCTTGCATCATTTGACCTCCTAGGCTCTACTCCATTAAGTCTGGTGGCCAGTGGATGAGTAAACTCATATGGGATACAGAAATCAATAATGGCTGCATCCATTACATTTGTCTTGTTTCCTCAGGAGAGAAAACACCTAGACAGAGTTAGCTTCTCCAGAAATATATTTTGATGTCTGAAATGAAATATTCAATTCTTTAAGAAGTAAGATAAAATAATGCAACAAGATAAACAAAACAACATTAGAAAAAAAACCCTCACAATATACAATACTATAGAAATGTCTCTGGGGTAGTAACTATATGCTTCTCATGAATCATTTAACTTGTGTATATTCAAACTTTCCCCCTGAAATAGAATAATTGCTAACACTTATTTCAGAGTTGTGAGAATTAACATTTATGTACGTATAGAAATAATTACGAATTTCATATATATGGCACTCATATACTCGTGTGTTTGTATATTGTGTAACATATGCAGCAAATATGATTTAAAGTAGTATCCTTTTTTTAACATCAAAATTGGGAAAAATCACAGCATTTGTACCACACTTGCTTGTGTGTATGATTCCTGTGATGATTCCCACTAGATCAGCAGTCACAGTCCTTCAGTGCCTCTATCAAAGTATTGCAAGACCTACCTGAGAGTGTCATGATCTACACATGAATGTATTTCTTATGAACTCTTTATACATTGTTCAAATATGTACTCTCGTGTTGGGGAATGAGTATTGATATTTCATTCTGTACACTCCACTATATAAAAAGTTTCTTTGTGTTTGGACACTTCCTTGACATATAATCATTTGTTTTAATCATAATATCTTCTGATATTGTGACTTCACAGGAAACATGACTTGGCCTCTGCCCCTGGTTTCTGTGAGGCATTCCAGACACCCCTGATCCAGCTTCAAGAAGGAATTTTTTATAGGAGTATTTCATCTTTGACCCTGGACACAGTTCCTATGTCTGACACAGAGCCAAATACCACAGCCAACACACACCCCTAAAATGTCCTAGGATGGAAAGCTCTACTATCCTAAAGAGTAGGCCATTGGTGAGCTCCTGTACAGCCCTAGGGTGAGAGCTGATTGACAGAGAAAACAACTATTCATTTAAGGGCTGCAATTCTAGCCCTGCTCCCTTGCCTATAGGAGGGGAGAAGGTCTACAGGTTGAGTTCATCACAAATAACCAAAGATACCATCGCTCATGTCTTTATAAAGCAGCCCCAATAATCACCCAAAGGGACATAATTCAAGGAGCTTTCAGAATGATGAAAACATGGAGGTTCTAGGACAGTGTTGTATCCAGAAAGGACGTGAGCACTCTACACCCCTTCCCACATACCTAGCCCACTGCATCTCTCCATATTCTCTCCCACATCCTTTATTAAACCACAAAATGTTGACCTGAGGTCTATGAGTCATCTGGCAAACTAACCAAATCTACAGAAGGGTTTTTTTGGACAGCCCTTATTACCAGTCTATCATTGAATGCCTACTAGGTGCTATTGGCATCTGAGGCAGTGGGGGTGGGGAGGACCTTGTGGAATGAGCTTTTAACCTATGGATCCTGACTTTAACTCCAGGTAGTTAGAATCAACTGAAATTGCAAAAATTCTGGTCTATGGCTAACAGAAAATAGTTCTTTGGTCATTTCATCTTCAGAAGATCTTTATTGTTCTGTTCTGAAGATCTGTTCTGAGTGCTGGTTGAATTGAGTGTGAAAATAGAAAAATACTTAAGTTTTTCCTTTCTCTTAAAGAACTCAAAACAAGATTATAAAAAAAATTATCAATTAACATAAATTTTTCATACTAAAACTATTGGACAAATTTCAAAAATAGCCCTTTTTACATATCAAGTATTTGTAAATTTTAGTTACTATGTCCATTTATGATTTTGCTTGCTAGATCTATCTTTAATATTTGGTAAAATCTCACATTTACAATATAATATATCATATTTGATTGAATTTGTTTGTCTCTCTATACCAAAAATGTTTCAACAAGATAAATGATTTAATGGACATATATTTTTCAGCTAATCTGGGTGATATTTTAGGAAGAATCTAAAACTTCTTGTCACGTGTTGGTCAATGGGGATACACTGTAAATTTAAATTGACATCTACTTAGAAGACAGAAAGTGGAATATGTGATTAAAGTAAGACCTGATATTTTTACATCATGTTTACGATTTGTACAAAATTGGAATATGTAAGTATAATTAGAATATAAAATCAAACTACATGAGCTAGGACTTTAGTTCAGGGATAGAGGACAAAAATCTGCATATTCAGGAGTTCAACTACAGAGCATCCCTGAGTTCAACTCCCAGCTTCCCTCAGGAGGATCAAAATGGGGGACTGGAAGTACATAGACATAAGTAGAATTCCTGCTGAAGTGTTTTCAAACGTAGCAAGTACGTAGGGCTTGAGAGATGGCTCAGCAGTTTCGAAACGTGCTGCCCTTGCAGAGGGCTGGGGTTAGATCCCCAGCATCCATACAGTGCCTCACAACCATTTAAAACTCCAGTTCCAAGGTATTTGATGCCCTCTTCTGACCTCCAAAGGCACCAGACATATATGCAGTATACATACATACATACATGAAGGTCAAACATTCATACATATAAAACAAATTTTTTTTTTTTTTTGGTTTTTTGTTTTTCGAGACAGGGTTTCTCTGTGTAGCTTTGCGCCTTTCCTGGAGCTCACTTGGTAGCCCAGGCTGGCCTCGAACTCACAGAGATCCGCCTGGCTCTGCCTCCCGAGTGCCGGGATTAAAGGCGTGCGCCACCAACGCCCGGCATAAAACAAATTTTTTAAAAGATATCAATTATTTGATATTAAATTGTTTTTCCCCATAGCTTGATTTCCTTTCTTAGACAGCAGTTTCCATGAAAATAGTTCTAGATCCCTCAGGGGTTTCCTTGAATCATATGCAGTATTATGAAAGGAGATTTACTGAGTTGGCTTATGCAGTGTGGGCTAGCTAGTCCAAGAACTCCTCTCTATACACCAGAGTGGCCAAGAATCCCGGATCGGCTCAGTCCCTAAGCAGAGTGCCTGGGTGGTCTGAAGCCAATGAGGAAAGTATAGACGTTCTTGGAAAGTCTCTAGTATTGACTCCACATTGATGTCATAGGAGGATGGCAATGGCCAAGGAGGGCACAATTGCTCACATAGAAGTGAAGCCTCTTTTGTCCTCAGATGCTTTACATCTTGGCCACACTTTGCAAGTTACTGTTTCTTATGAGGGTGGCTCTTCCAATCTCCCTTTGCCCTCCCGGGAAAGAGCCACACAGTCACACCCTAGGTAGTTCCTCTTGGTAATTCCAAATTCAGTCAAGTTGACAGTGAAGAGCAAGCATCATACTCGACACCCAGGAGTCTTCGTTGTCATGGTTAGGCATGACAGTCAGCTTAATTGGACTGAGAGGTACCTAAGAGATAAATAGAGTGTGCTTCCGGGTGTGTCTGTGTGGATATTTCCAGAGACAATGAGGTCATGGAGACTCTGATCTAATCAACAGCTAAATTCATCACTGGTTTCAATATTTGAACTAGCTACCAGGAGATAGTAGAGACTTGGGAGATGAGGCCTGTGGGAAGAAGTAGGCCATAAGTCTTTCTTTATTGGTCCTCCCTATCTGCTGTGCTTTCTACTATCTGACTGCCAGGAGGTGACCAGTTCTGCTCTGTGAACATCCTATGAGTCTTTACCTCACCACAGAAATGATGGGCCAGCCAACCACAGATTGCTACCTCTGAAACCAGATAAAAAGGAAATGATCCTCCTTCCAACTGCCTCCAGAATGCCTAATAACAGGAAACTAAAGACAGTAATGCTCTGTTCAAACTGGCCTTAACATTGGCATTGACCCTCCTTGTTTATATCCAAGACGCCTTGTCAATGCCTTATCACTGTTTCCTGATCTGTAATTCTGTACTCAACAGTATCCTTTCACTTATTCATTACTTTCAAACTCTTGAAAAAGGAAAACCTTCTTTTCAGAGCTTTCTATCATATGCCTCAAAATATAATATTTCATCTCTCACATGATGGCAACCTTCTTCCTCTTTTCACTAGTGGCTTCCTTCTGCTCTTGTTGAGGCTTCAGAGCCTGGATGGCATGTATGTGCATGTAAATACATATACATGCATATATGGACACATGTATATACACACTGGTGATTCTCAGCAGTTCATTCCACATTTTTCCCTACATTTCTCTTTAGACAACCTTATCTTGGGCTGCAATTGCCTTCAAGTCTGTATTACCATTTTTCACTTTCCCCAACAAGTCTCTTCTAATTGAATTATGCCTTTGTCAGTACCCTCACATTAGGATGATTTCCATTAGGAATTCAAAATGTATTTAATAATAAACAAATGATAAGATATAACCTCAGCTTACACCTCTCTTTCTATTTTCAAACTCACACACTTTATTGTCAGCTTAACATTTTGAATCGATAGCCTCATGCCTCCAACTTTATTTTATAGGATCATAAATACTCATCTCTGTTCCTCATCTCTGTTCCTAAAGCAGGTCAGCTGTATTGCAGAACCATAGATTTCTGTAAGTTGTACCATCATGTCTGAAATTACCAATGTGAGACACCCAGGACTTGGGTCTCTCCCACTTAGAGTACAGAATGTGAAAGAAGCGATGGCGTCAACAGCAGTCCCCTGGAGAACAAGGATGTTTGTCACTTGCAGAGTAAATGTTTCCTGTTGCTATAAGCTTGAGGTTTGCCTGGTTCCTGTGGTTTATGGCCTTCTCATGTTGAGAAACTGCCATGGTATAAATTTAGGGTGCCACTGGATTAGATGCTATGACTCACAAAGATTGTCTTTGAGCTCCCCCAAACAACCTCATCAGCAGTAAATTTAGTCCAAATCTGTACATTCTGGAACCACAGGAGGTGGTGCTTATTAGGATGCTTTTAAATAAAGCCCACAAGTTTAGAGCTCAGGTATGCCTTTGATGATTTCTCATTCTAATTGGCTTCCTGACATTTAACCAACATGAATGTGAGTTCACCTAAGGTTAAGGTGCTTCTGTGATTCATTATGTTGACTGATCTCCTGTGTTAGCTAGACTACCCCTGAGCCAGGGCAGAAAGCAGGACCTGACAAGGCAATCATAACTGCAGGAAATCTTTCCGGCACACTGGCGATGTAAATACCAGGCTCTCTAGATCCCTAAGGACTTCTCAAAGTTCTCTACTCAACAAGAGGCTGCAGAAGAGAAATGCCCTGCTCTAGCATGTCTCCACAGGGCGTGACCTCACTATAAAACTGATGTGAAGCATGCAGTACCATGTGTGTCCAGGCAATTGGGTGCACGGCCAGGTCTGGAGAAGGAAAACTTGCCATCATTTCATACCAAATTGTAAAAGAAAAAAAAAAAGAATGGACGTATTACCTTCACTGAGCTGATGTCATCCTTCTGTGCATTTGTCCCAAAGTTATCACTTGGCAAGAGAAACTCTATGCTCCCAACATATAAAGACAGACAAGGGGGAGAGAATTAAGGAGAAGGAGGGCAGAGATCAGGAGAGATGCGAAAGAAGACGAAGCTACAAAGAATGGGAGCGGATGAAAGTCCCCTGGCAGTGCAAACATATCACCTGCTTGCCAAGGACTGGCAGCTCTGGCGGGGAGACATTCGGCAGATATTTGACTCTTAGCAGTGCTGAAATGATCCATTTATAACTATGTATTTGGGGTGCTTCAAGAACATAAAATTATCCTTGCTAGGCTCCGATTCCACTGTTGGAGGTACCAGCACCAGACCTACCCACCAACTGGGTAGAAAACTATTTTCCAGGGAAATTGTATGTCTTAGGTAGAGAACAGGACTGCTTGGGCAAGCTGGACAGTGTTGAAATAATTCCCTACACTTGAGTAGGAAATGCAAACAAACACAGACAAATAAACAAAAAAAAAAAAAAAAAAAAAAAACCCAAGGAGCTTGGGAGGAGACAGCTTGCTAGAAGCTCTTTACTAAGCAGTGTCCCTTTTCTTCATAAGGGACTCCACATAGACTGTCTTGGCCACAGGCTCTGGCACATCAACTAAGACATGTCTTAAAAGATTAAGATGATAAATTTTACTAGTCCTCAACTATATTCTGATTGCTGAGTCACTAGCCACACTTTCAAGGTCCATCTCTTCAGCACCTAATCAAAAGATGAAGAAGGGAAAGGAAGGAGAGAGCTTAGATCAGAAGTAATAGAGGTTGAAGCTGCTGGGGCTACTGGCCTTAGTGCCATAAACAACACTAGAATTCGTAATAACATTATTAATAAAACATACATTGTTCTTTTTTGTGTCCAAAAAACAGAAATCAAAAACAATCTGCTTCCAATGGTCGCCATAAATCCAAAATTTAAAAGTATGTTAAATAAAGCTTCTGGGTATAATCGTCTTTAAAATTCTGTGTGCAATTTTCCTGATCTCACAGAATAATGGATTTTTCCAGTGAGCACCTGCCTCAATAGACTGCGAAGTCCAGCAGTGTCCCAGGCTAAAATGGTTGCTGTAACAGAGGACCAAAGACTGGGTGGTTTATAGGCAAAAGACTTATTTTTCCTTTCAGTTCTGTGAAGTTCAGCAGAGAGGGAAGATTCCATTTCAGGTGAGGATTTGCCTTATGTGACCTAGCACATTGGAAGGGTGAGTGGTCTGTCTTCAGCCTCCAAAGGACACTAATCCCATGAGTAAGGGCTTCACTTTCAGAATGTAATCACTTCCAAAGGCTCCCACTTCCTGATATGACTGCTTTGATAACTAGGATTTCAACTAAAGAAGGGGTTGGGGATATTTCAAACAAGGCAAATTGGGGCCACCTGGCTCCTTCTGAGCTGTACACTAGCAAATCATGAAGCCAGTATGAGGGACAAGTGTCACGCTAAGAAAGCACTGAGATCCACAAGGTGGAGGACAGGCTGGATGGCCACTCAAAAAAGAAACAAAGAACAAAATTTGAAGTTGGCAGCCTGGTTTACAGATCGAGTTCCAGGACAGCCAAGGCTCGAACATTTCATATGTGGGGATGAAGAGAGAGGAGGGTAGAGATGGTGGTGATTCAGAGAGCTGGGGGATGGAATGAATATGTTCAAAATACATTTTATGAAATTCTCAAAGACTTAATAATTGTTTTACAAAGAAGTCTTTTTCAAGATGAAAACAGTTTTCATATATGAAAAAATTATAGCTTTGGCAGAGGCAATATTGATTTTTATTGTTATCTCAAATAGTGTGGGGTTTTGTATGACACTTTAAAAAGTGGATAATCTGGTCCTCAGGTCTGGGTGTGAGAAGACAGCAAACGATTATAAGTCTCCAGCAGAAGAAAGAAGTAAAGATCTCTCCCCTACATGACATCACATGAGCAATTAAAACTTCCATCAAGATCTGGAACCTTGGGAGCTGGAGAGATGGTTCAGCGGTTAAGAGTACTGGCTGTTCTTCTGGAGGACCCGGTTTCAATTCCCAGTACCCACATGGCAGGTCACAGCTGTCTGTAACTCCTGTTCCAGGGATCCAATGTCCTCATACAGACATGCATGCAAAATAAAACACCAATGTCCATAAAATTAAAATAAATAATTATTTAAAAAATATCCAAGCCGGGCGGTGGTGGCGCACGCCTTTAATCCCAGCACTCGGGAGGCAGAGGCAGGCGGATCTCTGTGAGTTCGAGGCCAGCCTGGTCTCCAAAGCGAGTTCCAGGAAAGGCGCAGAGCTACACAGAGAAACCCTGTCTCGAAAAACCAAAAAAAAAAAAAAAATATCCAGAACATTGGGACTTTCTCTGCTAGCCTGTGCCCCTAGAGTGTGTTCTCTGTGGTTCCTGTGTGAAGCAGCATCCCTGCTGGACTTTAAGGCACAGATGTGTTAGTCACTTGTGGTGGTATTGTGTTCCCCAAAATATTGTGTACCCTAATAAACTTATCTGGGGTCAGAGAACAGAAAAGCCACTAGATACTTAGGATAGGCAGTGGTAGCACACGCCTTTAATCCTAGCATTCCAGAGGCAGAAATCCATCTGTTCAAGGATACAGCCAAGCATAGTGACTCATGCCTTTAATCCCAGAAAGCAAGCCTTTAATTCCAGGGAGTGATGGTTGAAAGCAGAAAGGTATATAAGGCGTGAGGCCCAGAAACTAGAAGCATTTGGCTGGTTAAGCATTTGGCTGGTTAAGCATTTGGCTGGTTAAGCATTCAGGCTTTTGAGCAGCACAGTTCAGCTGAGACCCATTCAGATACGAGGACACAGAGGCTTCCAGTCTGAGGAAACTAGATCAGCTGAGAAGTTGGCCAGGTGAGGTTAGCTGTGGCTTGTTCTGTCTCTCTGACTTTCCAGCGTTCACCCCAATAATTGGCCCCAGGTTTGATTTTATTAATAAGAACTTTTAAGATTCATGCTACAGTTACTGAAGGATTTTTCTCTGCTGAGATCACAACCTTTGCGTTCTGATGTTCCTCACCCTTTGTGATAATGATTATTAAGCTTTTTCGTGTTTATTGAGGTAAGAGCCAAACAGGTGGGCATCTGAGACAAGATGTTTGTAGAACAGAAAAGGAGATGAAGGACTGTGTGTGAAGAGTCGCACCTGTTAACTTCAGCACTTGTGAGGTGGGGGAAGGAGGACCCATGGTTCAAAGTCAATCTCCTCTATAGCAAGTCTGACGCTGGCCTGATCAAAATGAGACCCCATTTCAATAAAGAAAAAGGACACAACTAAAAATATAGAAGTGCAAACTATTGGTGTTGAGAGATTATAAAGATATAAGAAGACTACCTTTGGGTTTGAAAGAATAAGAAAGTAGGCTGTGTAAAGGTAAATACAAGAAATTGAAAAGAGTAAAAATGAGTAAAATGAAAAGAAATCAGTAATAAAGGGGGAAACTATTTAAATGATTTTTACATGTTTAGCTTAATCTCTGGGAGTAAAAAATTCT
>CABHPP010121519.1:0-11987 GCA_902168425.1 Peromyscus attwateri
CATACGTATAAACGAAATTAAACAAAACATTTTTTAAACAAAAATTATGTTTATGTGTTTTGCTTGCATATATGTATGTGTACCCATGGTGACCAGAACCACATGCATGTGGTACCCATGGTGGCCAGAACCACATGCATGCAGTGCCCACAGAGGCCAGAACCACATGCATGCAGTGTCCATAGAGGCCAGAACCACAAGCATGTGATACCCATGGTGGCCAGAACCACATGTATGCAGTGCCCAAGAGGCAAGAAGAGAGCATTAGATCTCCTTGGAGCTGGAGTTGCAGATGGTTGTGATTTGCTATGTAGGTGCTGAAAACCAAACAAAGGTTCCCCTGCAAGAGTAGTAAGTTCTCTTAATCATGGAACCATCTCTCCAGCCCCAATAAAGTAAGTGTTAAAAAAATGCATTTATCACATCTTTCTGCAAAATAAAGAGCTATAGGTCAGAAAACAGGTTAGTTTTTTTCCCCCTGTCCATTGAGTTGTTAGCCATATTTTAAATCAGGAACATAAACGGGCATTTAGAAAATCTATTGTCCAATCTGAAGGTGTCACAGCCTCAGGAAAAGCAGCTAATATTCTGGATTATACAGGACAGAACTTTGAGGAAAGAAGGCAGTAAACTCAAACTCACGATCCGAAATTCAAGCGGGATGGAGGCAAAGCGCACAAAAGACCCCGTTTCATAGCTTGCAAGAGATATCCTCGCGGCGATGAATAGAATTAGCAAATTTTAAGAGACGACTTTTATTTTTCATTAAGCTGGCTGCAGCATTAAGAGTGCAGGCTTCGCAGCCATCTGCCTTGGTCAGAATTCTGGCGCTGCCATTTGTTAGCGATGTGATCTTGACGGAGTCTCTTAAAATCTGCTCCGTTTTCCTTACCTGTGACAGAGACAAGGGGCTGCTCCAAAGTAAAAAGCTCCAGCTAACATGGTTAGAATGATTCGAATTAAGTTAAGATACGTACTCAGAGCAGTGCCTGGCTAAGTAGGCACTGGCTGCTCAAACAGTAAAAATAAAGCAGGGCTGAGGAGATGGCTCCACTGCACAGGCATGGTGATTTGAGTCCGATCCCAGCACCTAAGGGACACCAGGTATGGTGGCGGCACATACCCTGTAATCCCATCCTAGCACTGGGGAGGTGGAGACATGTGGATATTTGGGGGTCTTTGATCAACATTGGTGAGAGACCATGGTTAAAAAAGAGATGGGGATGATTGAGAGTGACCCCTGACACCAACTTCTGGCTTCAATATGCAGATGTGCACATGCAACACTCCCCCCGCCACACACACACACACACACACACACACACACACACACACACACACAGAGAGAGAGAGAGAGAGAGAGAGAGAGAGAGAGAGAGAGAGAGAGAGAGATACGGCCACACACAGACACACATATACGGCTATCCTTGGCAACAATGGTAGAAGTGACTGTCCAACACTGAAATCTGCTGTTTTACTTTGGGATTTTACATTCAATTCTGGGTGTTCCTACAATTTTAAGTGTTGACCATGGTGATGGTCATAGAACCATGCCAAAGGCAGAACATACAAAAGGCTGGGATAGAGAATCCGGGATTTTTTTCTTTTGAAAGCAGGGCTGGAAGCTGAAATAAAGCTTGAAAACTGGAGTTTCTGTCACAGACAGAGCCAGGAGCACAGGGTTGGAGTTGGAGAGGATAGGTGCGGAAGTGCTTTGATGCTCTGTCATGGGCAGAGAGTGACAGAAGCCGCTCTCACCGCCCTGGAGCTACAGACGAGCCTGATTCTCAGGTCTCAACTTTGTTGTCTGAAATCAGAGTTCAGTCTAGACATGCTCTAAAGTAAAAAGTGGCCATGGGCCTCTGTGTGGACTGCCTGTCCCTGGAAATGAGGCCCTGAGATACAGGGGGCAGTCAGGTATGATGATACTTACGTTGGTTTTGGTTTGGGATTCAGATCCCGAAGATCTCTTTCCATCTACGACTCTAGGGACTGTCTTAAGTATTTCAGTTGACCTTTTTATCCCTCGTGCCTACCCCCAAGCTTCATCTCCCCAGTGGAGATCCTTAGACTTAAATATTTACATAAGAACTCCAGACTAAGGTGTGGTTTCTATTCCGTAGTAATTCCCAGGCACATAAAACTCAAAGCCCCGAGTGACCTCCCGGGAAAACTCAGGGTACCATTTTCTTCTCTGTCTAAGAGATCACAGCAGAATTACTAGATGACCATGTTATCACCACCATCTCTACTCTGGGTTGCAAATGGGAAAAATGGAAAGTATCAGGGTCACTGCCTCCCTGGGAGCAGATGTCAGAATTCATGGCTGTGTCCTGAGAGCTGGTATCCGCGCAAGGTTAGGATGTGCAGGTTATAGAGTGGATGCCTCAGGAGAGGGAAAAGGAGGTGGCTGAACACAGCAACGGTGGATTGGCTGGCAGGCATGAGCCACAGAGCCATACGCATGATTATCTGTGGCCTGAGGTTTCCAGGTACACTTCAATGTTTATTGGCCATGTCTCATGTGGAAGACACTATGCTGGGCACTCAAGGACACTCAAGGTCACTGCCCCTCTAACAAGGAGTTTCTGGACTGATTGGAAAGCAAGAACTGGCAGCAGATACTTTGCATAATATTGTATTAACCAGGGAAACAGCAATAGTCATTAATAAGTCATGGTTTATTGTAAAGACTTGACTCTTTCAACAATGGAGGCTACTCCCATGATCTGCTGTCTGCAAACTGGAGACTGGGAGAACCAGTGGTGTAATTCAAAGGCCTGAGAGCCTGGGAGCTCCAGAACTGATTGTGCAGACTTCAGGCCGGAGTGAAGGAGCATGAAGGGCAGGACGACTGCCCCAGAGCAAGCCATTAGACAGAAAAGGAATTCCCCTTCCTTCAGCCTTTTCATCCTATTCAGCCTTCTATAGATGAGATGATGCTCACCTATGTGGTGGAAGCAGCTGTTTTCATCAGTTCCCAAGTTCAAGTGCTCATGTCTTCTGGAAACATTCTTACATATATGTAACCAGGAAACTGGACCATGGCTAAGACCAGTTGCCATGTAAACGAGCAGGACTTCATGTTTACAAAGTGGCATCAGGCAATCCATTTTCCTCTCACACCCTGTACACTAGACTCTTCAAGCATCTTTGGAACAGCTTATGAGGTCCCGGTGACCTGTTCAGTCAGGGAGCTACAGCTTTGGAGCTAAGCTCCTACCTGAGCTCTGCGTGTGAGTGCTGACTGAAGAGCCCTCCCTTGCTTTCGCTGACGTAGACCTGGGAATGTCTTCTCACTCTTAGTCCAGTGCTCTCTCCAACTCAGCACATTAACAGGCACAGGAGAAGTTAAAACCAATGTGAAGACCTCACACTAAAGAACCAGGCCTGAACTTGATGCGGATTGCTGTGGCTGACTATAGCGGGAGGTGGGATATGGAGATGGGTTAGAGTGGGTTGGATGGGACGAAGGAAGGTGGTTCACACAAGCAAATGTTCTATCGAAGGTGAGACCTAACAGGACAAGTAGAACGCGATGCTCATAGGTCTCCTGCTTTGGGCTGCATCATTTGTGCCCCACATGACTCGGGGGATGTCTTCGATAGAAATGGCATCCTCGATGTT
Organism: Peromyscus attwateri; assembly: GCA_902168425.1. Lineage (NCBI taxonomy): Eukaryota > Metazoa > Chordata > Mammalia > Rodentia > Cricetidae > Peromyscus > Peromyscus attwateri. Next base: position 3,628 of record CABHPP010121519.1, read on the forward strand.
GTTTGGTGTACAACTTGCATGATGTTGTGGGGGCAGCCCCCAGATGCTACATCAACAGGACCAAGTGGGAACATTCAGGAGAGAAGCAAGACAGAAACCCAGAGAAGTGCATTCAGGTTCCAATTGTGGAGAGAAGAGGTAGGGTAAGGATTTTTAACTTTAATTTGTAGACCCTAAACAAATGATTTGATATGACTGGTTGAGAGATATGAACATTAAGTTTGAAAGGGACAGATTGGGAACTGGAGACCAGAGGTGATCACTTAAACATGAAGCTAAGTGACTAAGGATTGGCCAATCAAGTGTGAAACTGTTTTAGTTACCTAGATACCATGTAAAAAGATATGAGTAGTGGTGGTGGCAGCAGTAAGAAAAAGAAAGGCAAACATGGAAGATTCTCTTCCGTATTTCTACAACCATTTTTTCCCAGCGTTTAATAAGCACAAGGTACTGTGGACGATGCTGGTGATCTGTAAGTCATATAGGTGTGTCATTGTAAAGCCAGTCACTCACCAAATGAACACATATTGTTATTATTCTATAAATGCAAAGCTCAAGCTGATATGAGAATACATAACCAATGATGTCTGAGCTAGTTTGGGTGTACAGGGATCGGGAATGGCTTCTTCTGAAACATCAAAAGAAAGGTATTCGGAATCGAGACTAGGAGGGTGAGTAGGAGCCAACCATGCAAGGACAGGCAAGGAAACCAAAGCGTCTCAGATGTGGGAAGAGTTTGTGCAAAGGCCCAGAGGTGATGGGAAGCATGGAAAATAGCAAGCAAGGGAGAGAGGCGTGAGATGAGGCTGGAGGAAAGTCAGGAGCCACATGATAAGGTGGGTCTGCTGGTTTTTTTTTTTTTTTTTTATCTCAGGAACAAGAAGGAACCAGACAGCTTTACATAGGAGGTACCATGTTCCGTTTTGCATTTTGAAATGAGTACCCTTGCCACCTTGTGGAGAGCAGAAGAACAGTGGGCACCTGGGAAACCTGGCATGAGCTTGTGTGGTTCAGGGGGAAACTTGGTGGGTGGGCCAATGAAGACGGCGGTGGGATAGGATATTAGGAGACCTCCAGGACTTGATGGCAGATAGGACAGAAGGGCAGAAAAATGGATTATTGTTAAGTGGTATAGTCAAAGAATGAAGTACTACCGGCAGTGAAAGGGAATGAACTACTGTTACAGACAACAGGAATATATCTCAAAAACATTATGCTCAGTAAAAGAAGTTGAAAAGTAAAGCAGAAAGGCTTTGATGAGGGTGTCTTCCTGCCAGAGGTCCTGGAAAGGGCAATTGTGGAAGTGCATGGTGGCAATGGTTTGGAATACGGAGTGAGAGGGTGAGTGGAAGTGAAAGCACATGTCGTAAGCATTGGGACAAACAAATGACAAGCAATTACAATGGCAAGAGATAAAAGTACCCATAAAATTGTATTGGTCAAAACGAGGAGATTTCAGCCATCTCTAAATGATGGCGGTACTGAGGAAGAGTGACAGAGGGCCAGGGACTGAAAGAATGGGAGCCCTGGGGAAGGTGAGTCTGCAAGAAGTGACCACTCAGAGAGAAGGGTCCTGTAACGTCAAGCCAGGAAGCTTGGGCTATGCAGCGCCTTACGGTTTAGTGCTCTCCTAGGAGAGCAATTGAAATGCTGCTGTCACCACTATACGGTTGCTTGGCTAACTGTGTGGCGCTTGTTTAAAGATGGATTCAAATTAAGTTTAAGGCTAGCTCCAGCTCAGAGGTGAGAGGCTCCTCATCTGTCTGTGTCTTAGCCACAAGAAGAGAAACCATACTGAATGGCACTGTAGCTTTTTCTAGTGAATACTGTGGTCCAGAATTAGATCCTACAAGACCCACCCCTTTGGAAAAAAAAAATAGACTGATGACCCTAAACCATCAAGATGCTTCCTTTTCTTTTCCTCTAAAGAATTAGTAATTTGCTTCTGTATTTGAGAAGTCACAGTGTGTTCCTGTGACCAAAGCACAGCAGACTTGCACCATGAGTCCAAATGTTTCTAAAATCCAGGGACACTTGTCTCAATGTTGAGTTAGCACATTAAAAATGACTTCCTTAGCTGAGACTTTCTCTTTCATTTACAGGTGTGCCCCAAGATACCAGTTCAGGAGGACAGTGGCAGGCTCTGTGCCAGCTGCTACCAGGAGCCATGAGCCAAATCAGTTATTTCCGGATGCGAAACCAACTTTAGGCTGGCACCAATGACTCAATGCACTTGCAAGATGAAGCACTTAGGTGAAAGTGAATTGTATTCCCCTCTTTGTAAAGTCTTTTGTGAGAGCAAAGCTTGGATTCATCCGGCCAAGATCGAGTTCAAAACTGTCCTGTTCTAGAGACAAATGGAAAAGTTTAGACAAAGAGCCGTGTGGATTGTACAAGTTATTATTCGTTGAAAACATAAGCAAGACCTCAGCATCACCCTTCTGTGTCTATGAACAGATGTGTGGATGGGTACCACTCTCTTACAACCATCGTACATAGTTCTGCAACTGGCCTTGTAGCTTTGGACCACTCTCTCACAAGGCAAAGCTCCGGTCCTCTTTCAAGTGTCCTCCTGACTCATTCCACCCCATTTTTAGATTCTTCTGAAATGGTACTTGCCCCATCACAGGATTTGACCAAATTTTCAAGTGGGTAAAATGACTCCACCTCCAACCTAAGTCCAGTGAAGTCTGGGCTAAATCAAGCTTTAATTACCCCAGAAGTTAGCACACAGTAGGGAGTTCAGGGAAGGCTTCAGTTTTAATCAATTAAATCTTGGGAGGAACCGCCTGGAAGCTTTTACAATATTGATATGTAATTTATATACATGGGAATACCCAACATCCACAAATTTAATCCATTTTGATGACATCGAGACACAGGACATTTTAATCAGCCTGCCATGTCCCTCAGGCTCCCCATTCTTACCCCCAATCAACTACGGATCTATTTTCCATCATTAGAGATGAGTTTTGTCTGTTCTAGAGTTTTGGGTTTTTTTGAGGGGGTTGTTTGTTTTGTTTTTGTAACCACACAATATGTGCTCTTTTGCATCTTATTTCTTTCACCTATTATAGTGTTTTTGAGATGTATTCATGTTGTATGTAACAGTAGTTCATTCTTTTTTATTGCCTAGTAGTATTTCATTCTTTGAATATACCATTTAACAATCCATTTTTCTGCCAGCGTTCTCCTGGATTTTTCCAGTTCTCAAAGCTACTATTACATTCTTATGTAAAGCTTTATGTAAACATACTCAAAATTACTTGAATTTAAAGATCTGAGCATTCCATGGTATACAAATTATAACCCAGTTTTTAAAGTGTTAATAAATGCTGTTGATAAAATCTTAGATTTTCAAGTAGTGCCCATGTATGCCTCATGATAAGAGCGGAGTTGCTGTGCCTAGAGTGGATGTGTTTAACATTCAGGAAGCACATCAGGACATAGCTGTGAAATGCAGGCAGCCTGCTCTACAGACCATGTTCCATGCAAGCAAGGATATATAGTGGACCCTGTCTCAAGAAAAAGTCCAGGAAGAAAGACAGAAAGAGTGAAATGAAGAAAGAAACGAGGGAATGAGAAATGGAGGAAGGAAGGAAGGAAGGAAGGAAGGAAGGAAGGAAGGAAGGAAGGGAGGAAGGAAGGAAGGAAGGAAGGAAGGAAAACATCTGAATAGTTTCCAGAGGAGTTATGCCATTTTAAATTCACTCCATGGAAGCAAATGAAAACTTGCATTGCTCTATATTCTACTTAACATTTGCTGGTATTGATCTTTCAAAAAATTATAGTATGTGTGTGTATGTACCATGCATGCCTGCTCTCGAGTGTGCACTGGTGTTTTAATTTGTGCTAGCCCGAAGACTGAAGACGCTGAATACCTGCGCTTGTGCTCCTTAGCCATTTGAGTTTCCTTTGTGAGCTGCCTATTCAAGTCTTATTCTTATTTTAAAAACTAGGTCATCTCTTTATTATTGAATCATAGGATTTCTTTGTATGTTCTGGGTGCAATATATTTGTCATATATAAACACATACAGTGATTCTTCCTCAGTGTGTGGCTTGCTATTTATTTTCTTGATGTGTTGGATGAGCAAACATTGCGTGGCTTGAGTGAGTACAATTTGTCAAGGTTTTTCTTCTATGAGTCATCTACGTCCTTCTCACAAAACTTTTGCTCATTGCCAGGGGGCAAAGTATTCTTCTTTTAGACTTTTATGTTTTTCCCTTGTGACTTTATTGTATTACTCTCACATTTAAGTTGTTGACCCATTTTAAATGGATGCTGTGTGTGTGTACAGTGTGAGATGGGTCAAATCTTTCTGCCATTAAAAAAAACCAACTACATCCAGATATTCTAAATCAGTTGTTGAAGAGGTTTTCTTTCTGCTGTTGAATTAAAGAAGTCATTTTATTGTAGGTGTGTGGGTCTATTTCTGGACTCTATTCTGTTCTTAGCCATCTCTTCCAGAAGTGTTAGCAATGATTTTGAAACAGGAATGGATTGAGATTCCTAGCTATACAGAGATTTATGAATTAGGTCAGTCTTATATTAAACATTAAAAAAGATTAATTTTATTTTAAATTATGTGTATGTGGGTATGTGCACGTGAGTGCAGGTACCCGTGGAGCCCAGAAGGTGGCATAACATCTCCTGGAGCTGGAGTTTCAGATAGTTGTGAGCCACTCAATTTGGGTGCTAGAAACCAAGCCCAGGTCCTCTACAGGGGTGGTAAGCACTCCTAGCTTTGACCTTAGCTATGTCTCAGCACCAGTAAGCACTTTTAAAATCATTGAAAAGATTCTCTCGTGTTAGTGAACACAAAGCCATTTATTTGAGTCTCATGGAAGTCCTTGTGGGGAAGTGGCTACCAGGAGCCAAAGTGTGTTGTGTGCCTTGGCTTTTAACTCCCTGCAGTAAGCAATGTCGTGCACAAAGGAAGTGGAACCAGGGAAGCATTAGCTGGTTTGAGAATAGAAACAGAGGGAACAGTGAAGCCTGGAGAGGCATGGGTGTTGGCAGGGTTGGGAAAACCGTCTGCTCCAGATCCCAAATAAGCTGCTGCCTTCCTGCCCCAGCCTGTTATTTCAAATGGCTGTGTGGCAGCTGCCCCGAAAGTGGAAAAAGCCATCTTACATTGAATCCTTTGCAATTAATTAAAACAAAAATCCCAGTTCTTATCCTTTGCATGTGGTACCCACCCTCTCCTCCAGTGGTCTGGCTTATGACAGTTCACGTTCTTGCTCTCTTCAGAAAGAGCCACGTCTCCTGGAGTTCAGACCACTTGGCTCCTGCACGTTTGTGATGACTCAAGTGGAGCTGTGACTTGTGGTCTATCCAGGGTCTTATTGTTGAGAGGCTTGGGTAGATCTTTTCCAGCTTTTACATCCCATGTGGAAACAGCTCCACCATGGTGACTTAGAACCATGATCTTCATTCCATGTAGCAAGGGACTGTCATATCTGCATTACAACCCCATTACCACACCGGAGACTCTGTCCCGGTGTTGACTTCGCCCACCCTCCTCTATCCCCACACTTCTCCCTGAAGGTAGGACTTGGTATTTATTTCTATTATCAATAAGATGCATAGATTTTTGGCAAAACTAAATTGTTGATTAATTGATGAAGAGAATGCCTTTGCCAATCTCTCTACTGGCAAATACTTCCCATCTTTCAAGACCAGAAGCAATGCTGTTTCCTGGGAGAAAATGAAGTTTCCCTTACGAAGACTTGGTTGTTTTCTCTATACATCTACTTAATACTTTGTGCATTTTTTCCATAGGCAGAGCATTTGCTGGTTACAGATCTGTTTGGAGTGTAAATCAGTTCTTATTATTCTATGTTACAACATGTGGGACATAAAATTACAATAGCTTCTCAGACATAAAGTGAATTTAAATTTTTTTATATTTATTTATTTATCTATTTAGTGTGTGTGTGTGTGTGTGTGTGTGTGTGTGTGTGTGTGTGTGTTTATCAAGGTATACATGTGTCAGTCAGAGGACAACTTACAGAACTTGATTCTCTTCTTTCCATCACGTGGGTTCTGGGGATTGAACTCAGTAGGTCATAAGGATTTGTAGAAAACACCTTTATAACTGAGCCACCTTGCCAACCCACAAAGTAGATTTTTCAATCAAATGACTGAGTACCTTTGTTGAATAATTATAGTATTTACATTTATTCAACATTTAAGTATTCTGTGTATTTGTGATGGTTTGCATAAGTGTATGTATTTTGTCCTCTAAAGATGTTAATAATTACAAAATTTGCTTAGAGTGCGCATGTGGGGCCTGTGCCAACCTTAGTTCCCACGTACCATTCCAGGCAGACCATGACAGTTCTTTTCCCTAGTTATCTTAGACATGAATTCAGAATCCCACTTTCCAATGACTCCATCAGTGAACCACCTTAGGATAAGATTATTTTCTCCTCCCTCATCCTGAGAGCAGAAGCCGCAAGGTCGCCCTCAATGACCTTGCTGCTGGTACCTAAGAGAATCCTCTAATAAAGCTGCAGACACTCCACAGATTCCTGTCTCTCAGAACTTAATCCCATTTGCATTTTGGCTATGATCAGATGGTGGAAACACAAACTCCAAACTGTCAATCAACTTGGGCTTCTTTTCCAACTTTTCGTAAATATATTTCTTTAAAAATTGTTGAACATTCTTGAACCACTAAAATGGCACAGCTAATTTTTTTAATTATTGCAATGTTTTTTAATCTATATTTTATAGTTCATAACCTAGAATTGTTCATTGCTGAAAATCTACAATGTACAAATGAATATGTATGTGTGTAGATGCATATGTGTGTGTATAAATGTTGGCATTCTGAGATTTGAGGAAGAAAAGAGAGAAGATATTTACTGAAAATATATTTTTCATATTGTCCAGTTTTTACCTTTAAATATCAGTTGAAAACATTTTTAAAGTATATAGATTTCTGGCATGTAATTTATCTTCAAAACAGAAATTAAACCTAACCAGTTATAAATTTGAGTTTCTTTCTGAATTAACCATGTTGGCATTACCCCAGTTACCTCCTTATGTTCGCATGGTTGCTTCCAGACTCTATGTAGAATTTTATGCCTCTGTAGTATCAAATTTGTTAAATGGCATATTTTTATATCAGTAATTTTTATAGCATATTGTTATTCCAGACTTTTACATGTCTCTAATTTATTCTTAACTTCAACACAGCAGTATTGATTTTTTTTTTCTAAGTTTGATGGCATGAGCTTTTGGTTGTGATTTAGAGACCTTCTAGCACAATCAATAATTTCCACTTCTTTTTTCTGTTCTTTCTCAAATCTAGATGTTTGAGCAGGTGCAACAGTAAGCATCGATGTTCCTTGTTTCGCTTTTATTTCTCTTTGAGAAACATTTCAATTATCTCTTGCAATGATTGAGATTAAGTATCTTGATGACTGAATTATCTAGGGCGCTTCAGTGCCTAACAGTAAGAATAATTTTGTTTGCAAGTCAAATGGGACCTGTCTCTTTAAAGCACATTCCCTCTTCCTAGTCCCCCAAACAAAGAGTCAGTTGGTCATAGTCTTGTCTGTAGCCTGAAATTCATTGTTTTACAAAGTGTGGTCATTGAGTTGCAGTGACTGGCTTGGGAAGGATTTAGGGGCAGGGTTCCTGCAGGTGCTGTAGCTCTGGCTGCCAGGATTAAGGTAGCAAGGACAAAGGAGGCTGCAGACTCTCTTAAGTGCTGTACAAAATAAGATTCCCAAGTGCCTCAGTTGAGAGAATGATTTTGTCCTTAGATACCTCATAGTCTTAGATACCAGCTGTCTCAGGTAAATGTTTGTTCCTGAGTTATTTAGGCTCTGGTCCAAACAGTATTGACAGAGACCTGCACAGAGCATCAGATTTTTTTGTTTTAATTGTATCATTTAATTTTTGGCACAGAATTACGGCCATATTAATGGAAATGAAAATGAAGAAGAAAAATTAAACTAAAAATCAAGTCTTTTCTATTTTCTCTTGCTATAATTTATGTGGAGTTTTAATCATAGACTTTATAATTTTCTTTTCTAGTTTATACATTTTTTAATTTTTTGAGAGAGATTCTTGATATGTAGCCCAGGATGAGTTCAAATTTATGACCCTGTTCCTTCAGTGTCCTGAGTGTTGATGATAACTGTGCATCACCACACCTGGCTTTTCTGTTCTAATTTTTAATAACATATGGAAATCATGTTTTTGTTACTACAGACTATTTGTAAGACCAACTTGATATGTCATGTGTTTTCACATACTGATAGACATTCTTTGAAATAAATCAGTTTTTTAAATGTTGAATATATATATATATATATATATATATATATATATATATATATATA
>CABHPP010121520.1:0-29257 GCA_902168425.1 Peromyscus attwateri
CCTCCTACTGTTTGTGAGATAGAGTCTCCACTTAGAACTTTGGTAAGTAGGCCTGGGTGTAGCTGCCCCTTTCTTGGCCTTTCTTGGCCTCTCTCTTGTTAGTCCTGGGACTACAGGTACATACCACCCCACCAGGCTTTTTCTGTAGGTTCTGGGCATCTGAATCTAGGTCCCTGTGAGGCAGGTGTGGTACCAGTAGAGCCAGCCTTGGTCTCCCCAGCCCAACCTTGGTCCTCCCACCTCCTTCACCCCAGTGTTGGGATTATAGATGCACATCACCAAGTCTGCTTTGGGATTTTATTGTTTGCTTCCAAACTTCCTGAGTTTTTCTTCTCTCTCTCTCTCTCTCTCTCTCTCTCTCTCTCTCTCTCTCTCTCTTTATTAAAAAAATTATAGCACGGGCAGTGGTGGTACACATCTTTAATCCTAGCATTTGGGAGGCAGAGGCAGGCAGATCTCTGAGTTCAAGGCCAGTCTGGTTTACAGAGTGAGTTCCAGGACAGCAGGGCTTCATAGAGAAACCCTGTGTTGAAAAACAAAACAAATATAGCACTTATTGGTGCCTATGTGGAGGTCAGAGGACAACTTATGGGAGATAATTCTCTCCTCTACCATATGAATCCTAGGGATCCAACTCAGGCCGTCAGGCTTGACACAAATGCCATTTCCTGCTGAGCCAGCTCACTGACCCTAACTTTGCTTTTAGCAGCCAAATAATTTCAATGTCCAGCCCCTCATATTTAGGACTTAAGTTTTATTTATTTAGTTTTTTGAGACAGGATTTCTCTGTGTAGCCCTGGCTGTCCTGGAACCCACTCTATAGACCAGGATGGCCTCAAACTTGGAGATCCACCTGCCTCTGCCTCCCAGGTGCTATAATTAAAGGTGTGCACCACCGCCACCCTGGCAATTTTGGTTTTCAAGACAAGAGTCATTCTTTTCCTTCTTAAAGTTCTGGGAAGGATAGCATCACACATATAGGATCCAAGTAAAGATTCAGCAGGATTGGCTTGGGTTTTCATATTATAGTAAATGCATCAATATGCTGTTTAAACACTATGGAAGAAAGAGATCTCTTTCTTCCCCTTTCCTCCTTTGTTCCCTCTTTTTCTTCCCCCTTCCTCCTTTTACACCTAGTTGAGTCTGTCTCCTGTATCCCCAGCTGGCCTGGGAATCCTGAACTCCCTGCCTCCATCTCTCAATGCTGGGATTACAGGCATGCACCACCACACCTGATAAAGACAGGTTTTCTATTCTTTAGGAACTTATTGTAAGAAATATTCTGATCTTTAAAAAAGATTTTATTTATTTTTATTTTATGTGTATGAGAGTTTTTTCCGGCATGTATGCAGATACTACATATGCAGTGCTTGAAGAGGCCAGAAGAGGGCATTAGATCCCCTGGAACTGGAGTTGCAGATGGTTGTACGCTGCCGTGTGGGTGCTGAGAATTCAATCGCAGTCCTCTGGAAAAGCAAACAGTGCTCTTAACATCTCTCCAGCCCCAGATTCTAAATAAATTTGAGGTCAATTGTCAAGGGGTAGTTAGACTGTATGCCTTCATGCCTCTGTTTTACTGGGGACGATTTTTCACACGATTTCAGTTGACTTGGGATTGTGAGTGGTCCTCTTGGGGGTTGAATTTCCTGGAGGCACTGTGCTAAATCAGGACTTTCCTGCAGATGGAGGAACTAGAGCAAGGCCTGTTGGTGCAGCCATGGGCATGGCTACAGCTTGCTGAGAACTCAGTCTTGGCCAAGGCATCTGTCACCGAGCAGGGCTACGCCTTGCTGATTTCAGATCTTCAACAGGTGTGGCATGAACAGGCCGATACTTCGGTGGTCAGCCAGCGAGCCAAGGTAAGAATATAAGTGTGAAGAGAGGTATCACTGCGGTGGGTGTGCTGGCCATAGGACATTAATATCATCAACCTGTCTATCTGTACATTGGCAAGGAGGGCTGAATTGGTTTGAAACAATTATCAGCTTAACTTCTCTATCCTAAAGATGCAAAATCTGAATTGCTCTAAAATATGAAACTTTTTACATCCTAAATACTCTAGCATTCAAAAAGTTGTAGATTTTAGATCAGTTCAGATTTTGGATTTTGGGGTTAGAGTTGTGTAACTGGTGAAAATCTATGCACATATTCCAAAATCCAAGAAACTCAGAAATCTGAAACATTTCTGGAGAGCAAGAGAGAGAGCGTGTGAGAGACTGACTTTGCGTGAACAATAATACACACTGTCATCTCTGTCGTATGATGTATTCAGGCCCTCAGTACATTGTTCTTCCCCAGGACAGAGCTGTGGAACAGGCTGGTCGATCTTCGCAGCTCTTTTCCTTGTCTTCATTTTGCCGCCATGCCTTCCCCTTGCCTTCCCTTCCTCTCCTGCCCGTTGTCTTCGTGGGTTCCCCTTTGCTCCTGCCTTTGAGGAGTTGCCTTTTAACGCCCCCACTCTGTCTCTCTAGGAGCTGAACAAGCGCCTAACTGCTCCCCCGGCAGCCTTTCTCCGTCATCTGGAGGAAGTGCTTATCCCGTTGTTTAAAGATTCTGCTCACCCTAGCCAAGCTACCTTCTCCTGTGATCGGGTAGCAGAGGCACTGATTCTTCGCGTGCGGAGTGAGCTGTCTGGTCTCCCCTTCAATTGGCATTTCCACTGTACTCCAGCTAGTTCTTCACTGGTAAGTGCAATTTAGATAAGGCTGCAGGTGGGGATCCCCGCTGCTTCAGGTAAAGATCAGGGTGCCCTTATGTTTCCTGAAATTCTTTTTTTTTCTTTTCAAGACAGGGTTTCTCTGTATAGTGTTGGCTGTCCTGAAACTCACTCTGTGGACCAGGCTGGCCTTGAACTCACAGAGATCTGCCTGCCTCTGCCTTTGAGTGCTGGGATTAAAACAGGATTAAACTGCTGTCTGGCTGAAATTCTTTCCTACTAAGAAAAACAAAACAAAACACCACTCCCTGACTAGACCAGAGGCTTTGGGGATTTTTAACTGATATACCCTTCCTTGCCTTGCAAAACAGGGTTTGGATCTTCACATTTTATTTCGTGACTTCATCCAATGTTATTATTTTAATGACAGGATCTCATGTATACTAGGCTATTCTAGGACTACCTCATTCTTTCACCCGAGTGTTACAGATCCACCACCATGCTCAGCTAAGGCAGTACTGAGGGGTCGAACCCAGGGATTTGTGCTGGGCAAGCACTCTATGGAGTATATCCCTGGGTTTTCTTGATTTTTTGAGATAGGGTCTCACTGTAGCCCTGGCTGGCCTGGAACTCACAGAGATCTGCCCATCTCTGCCTGATACCAGTTCCACTTTTCTTGATTTTTTTTTTTTTGAGAGTCTTATTGTGTAGCCTTAGCTGCTCTGAAATCACTGTAGAACCCAGGCTTGCCTTGAACTTGAAGCAGTCCCTCTACCTCAGCTTCCAAATGCTGGGATTCACCATACCTGGCTTAAAGCAGAGGCTTTATAGTTCCAAGTTGTGACTTATCAAGACCGTTTTGATAACAGAGTGGAGTGTGATACTTTTCTAAGCCTTTTCTCCTCTTTTTGTCCTTATGATTTTTCTACAAGATAGATATTATTATTTCTGTTTTTCAGAATAGGAAACCAAGATTGAAAGTAATTTGCCCAAAGCCATCCAGCTTATTCATGACTAGAATTTGAACTCTGCATTAGTCTAGTGAACTTCAAAGCCCCCTTTTACAGACTAGGAGGATCATGCCTTCTTCTTGCTTGTAGCTTTAATGCCCTAAGAACTTTTATTAATAATTAATAATAAATAATAAATTTAAAAAGTTTTCAGCCAGGTGTGGTGGCACATGCCTTTAATCCAAGTACTTAAGTTTGAGGCCTGCCTGGTCTATGTAGCAAGTTCCAGAACAGCCAGAACTGCATAATAGAGAGATCTTGTCTCAAAAAACAAAAAATAAAACAAAACAAAAAGACACATTTTCAAAGCTGGGCATGATTGTACATGACTGTAATCATAGCACTAGGGAGAGAGAGGCAGGAGGATCATGAGTTCAAGGCCATCCTCAGCCACATAGTGAGTTTGAGTATAGCATGGGCTACATGATACTCTGTCTCAGAAACCAACTGCTGGGCATGGCGCACGCCTTATTCCCAGCACTCAGGAGGCAGAGGCAGAGGCAGAGGCAGGTGGGTCTTTGTGAGCTCGAGGCCATCCTGGTAAACAGAGAGTTCTGGGACAGCCAGGACTGTTACATAGAAAACCAAAAAGAAAAAAAAAAAAAGGAAGAAAGAAACTGACTTTGGATTTAGTATATCTTGTTTGAATACCATCTTCATCACTTTGAGGATTTGAGATAGTTTATAAAACTTAAACTAGAAGTCTTGAATTTCTCCCAAATATCCACTGTAGCTGATGGGAATGTAAAATGACACAGACAGTGTCTTAGGGTTTCTGTTGCTGTGAAGAGACACCATGACCACAGCAACTCTTATAAAGGAAAACATTTAATTGGGCTGGCTTACAGTTCAGAGGCTAGTCCATTATCATCATGGGGGGACATGGCAGCAGGCAGGAGCTGAAAATCCTACATCCTTGATTTGCAGGCAACAGGAAGTGAACTGAGACACTGGGCGTGGCTTGAGCATGGGAGACCTCAAAGCCCGCCTCCACAGTGACACACTTCCTCCAACAAGACCACACCTCCTAATAGTGCCACTCCCTATGAGCTTATGGGGCTAATCACATTCGAACCATTACAGGCAGTTTGGGGAATAATGCATGTGTATGTGTGCGCAGGTACATGTGTAAGTGGGTTAGAATATGTGTAGAGGCCAAATGTCAAATTTAGGTGTCTCCCACACACCTTTTTTTTTTCAACAGGGTGTCTTAGTGAGGGTTTCTATTGCTGTGAAGAGACACCATGACCATGGTAGCTCTTATAAAGGAAAACATTTAATGGGGTGGCTTATATTTTCAGAGGTTCAGTCCACTGTCATCACGGTGGGACATGGTGGTAGGCAGGCAGACATGGTGCTGGCTACATCTTGATCAGAAGGGAACAGGAAGTGGCCTGGGACACTGGGAAGTATCTTGGGCATATATGAAACCTCAAAGTCTGCCTTCACAGTGACACACTTCCTCCAACAAGGCCACACCCACTCCAGCGAAGCCACACCCCCTAACAGTACCAGTCCTTTTGGGAGCCATTTTCTTTCAAACCACCACGTAGTTTCTCTGTGTGGCGCTGGCTGTCCTGGAGCTCGCTAGTAGACTAGGCTGGGTTAAAGGCATGTGCCGTCACTGCCCAGCTTCAGGTGTCTTCCTTAATTACTTCTCTACCTTGTTTTTTGAGACAGAGTCTCTCACTAAACCTGAAGCTTGCTGATTTGGCTAGATTGGATGGCCAGCAATTTCCAGAAACCCTCTTGTCTGCCTCTGTAGTGTAGGATAACAGGTGCTTACCACTTTTGGTTTGTTTGTTTGGTTGGTTTTTTTGGATCTCACTATGTAGCTCTGGCTGTCCTAGAACTCGCTCTGTAGTCCAGGCTGGCCTCGAACTGCTCACCATTTTTTATGTGGGTTCTGGAGCTTCGAACTCAGGTCTTCATGATTGTATGACAAGCACTTTACCGACTGAGCCATCTCTCCTGCCCCCAACTTTTGTTTTTAAGTTGAGTATACCCTACTTAATCCAGCCATTCGATTCCTAGATATTTACTTAAAAGTGATGAAAACACATGTCTAGCTAGGTATAGTGGTACATGCCTTTAATCCCAGTACTCTGGAGGAAGAGGCAAGAAGAGCACCTGCTTAGACTATGTAGTGAGTTCTAGGCCGGCCAGAGCTTCACAGTTTCACAGTATCACCCAGTATCACAAAACAAGAAACAACTCTCTCAGCCTCCCTTCCCCACATAGAGCCACTCAGAGATTTCTTCCCAAATGTTCATTGTGGCATTTTAAAAACTTTATTTTGTGTGTACATGTTTAGGCTGCATATCTGTCTATGCACCTCATGTGTGTCTGATACCTGCAGATGCCAGAAGAGGGTATCAGACCTCCTGGAACTGGAGTTGCAGAGAGTTGGGAGCTGCCGTGTGGATGCTGGGAATTGAACGATCCCAGGTCCTCTGAAGAGCAGCCAGTGCTTGTAACTGCTGGGCCATCTCTCCAGCCCCGGTGTCTTTGTTTGTTCCCAAGCCAGAAATAACCCAAGAGGTGAATGGTTAAACCAATTCTAGTATTGTATTTATTGATTCTTAAAACTATATATAAAGTTTCAAGAATCAATGAATGGTGCCCGCTGTGTTCAGTAGCACTCCGTGATCAGAGTGTTCTTTGAGAGGTGTAGCTGCAGGTTGTCCAGCAGCGCCATCTGCAAAAGCATCATTTTCAAGTTCCCACTTCAAGGTATTTCTGCTTGAAGTTTCCTATAGGTGATGTGATAGTTTGGCACCAATAAATGAATGTAGATGGAGCCAAGTGGTGCTGGCGCACACCTTTAATCCCAGCCCTCGGGAGGCAGAGGCAGGTGGATCTCTAGTTCAAGACCAGCCTGGTCTATAGAGTGAGTTCCAGGACAGCCAGAGCTGTTACACAGAGAAACCCTGTCTTGAAAAACAAAACAACAACAACAAAAAACAAAACAAAAAAAGAGAGGCAGACTGTAGATGGAACAAAGAACTTCTTTATTTTTAAAATTTTTATTTTTAATTTTTAATAATGTGTATTTCTGTGAGTGGGTTTGTGTACTTGAGAGGCCAGAAAATCTCCTGGACCTGGAGTTAGAGTGGTTGCTGGGAACCCAACTGTGTCCTCTGGAAGAGCAGCAAGTGCCCTTAACCTCTAGCCATCTCTCCAGCCAGCAAAGGACTTCTTGAGAGACTGTTTGCTGCTGTTTATTTTTTGTCTGGAACTTTGTAAAGCCACACTTGAGTGCTAGAACTGCTCATTCATCACTGGTTGGTTTGTGGTACTGGGGACCAAACCCGGGGCCTCACACTTGTTAGGTATGTACTCTACCACTGAGCTGTACCCCAGCTAAGGATGTTCTCTGGTGTTGCCAAGACTGGCCTCTACCTCCTGGGGGCAAGACCGCCTCAGTCTCTCAAGTAGCAATGGCTACAGGTGTGCCCCATTGTGACTGACTTTAGGAAGAAAGTGCTGAGGGCTAGCCAGGTCCTGTCATGTAGTTAACTCTCACGTTTGTTGACTTGAAGTGAATTTCTTGTGAACTCTTCAATCCTACTTTACATACAGAATGTCGTAGTCATTCAAGGCCCCTGGTTTTTTCTAGCTGACAGCAGGGGGCACTGTTTCCTCAATGATGCTTGTTCTGGCCTCCAACCATTTGAAACCTTTGAGAATCCCTATCGATATCGATAGCTAGTCTCTTCGGGTAGCGTATAGTCCTACGAATTCAGACTAGTGTGGGTGGGGAGGCAGCTTTCCTGGAGGTTCCCTCTAGTAATTTCTTTTTTCAAAAGTGAAGAGTAAGTCAGGGGTGTAAGCTAGCTCAGTGTTAGAGCCCTTGTTCAGCATGGGCCAGGAACTCCAGCCCTGGGGGGAAAGGCAATAAAGAACACTGGAGTAACAAGAAAATGGTAGAGGAAAAATGAAAGGGGAAGGTAATTATTTTAGTGTGGTCTTCCAGCCGAGGAGCTGTCATGGGAAAGAAGCTGTGGTGTTCAGAGTAGAGTGAGTTTTGATTGGCCACAGGGAGACGCTGGCTTAGAGCAGTTGGTTAACAAGCATATTTGAAGTTCAGGTAAAGTCCTTATCATGAAATGAAGAAGACTGTTATCCCAGGGAAACCCCTAGGCTTCAGGGAACTTGGCAGGGAAGAAGCTGGAGCTGGTAGACACTATCAGGGATGTAGGCGACTGCTATTTCAGGCGGTGTGTGTGTCTGTGAGGTCATGCGGTTGGAAGTTTTGTCTGTTACTCATTCTTGTGATAGTTTTCATTTACTTTTTTTTGAATGGGTAATTCATGCCAAAGACAAACATTTCATGCGGCATTTAAAGTATACAGTTTAAGAAACAAACAGATGGGATCTGTCTGCTCTCTTATTTTCCTTCTAAAGCAATTACTGATTACTGATATCAGCTTTCTGTTTATTCATTCCCCCTCCCCCCCAGTCTTATGTAGTCCAGGCTATCCTCAAAGTCACAATGTAGCCAAGGACCCTTAAGCCTCTCTTTTCCTCGGCACTGGGATTCAGGTGTGCTGCCTGGTTCTCTGTGGTGTTGGCGACCGAACCCAGGGCTTCATGCATTCAAGACAAACACTCCGTGAGCTGAGGCACATTCTTGACCATCTTTTCTTTCTCTTTGATGGGATGTTGCTGTGTAGCCCAGCTCGAGTTTGAAATATTTCTGCCTCTGTTTCCCAGATGCTGAGATTACAGGTGCGAGCCATCATGTGTTATTAACTCTAAGGGACGTAATAGTTCTTAATTATCTGTAGTAACTGTGGAATCTGTAAGGCTTTGGGTCTCTGCTTCTTGATTCTGCATCTATCTCTACTCGTGGCAAATTTGTCTTTACGCCTCCCTTTTTCCTATTGTCTGTTCTTTCTAGTATCTAATATAACTATTCCTCATACTTTTTCTGTTTGTTTCAATTTTTTATTAGATTTATTTATTTTATGTGTATGAGTATTTTGCCTGCATGTATGTATGTGCATCATGTGCATGTCTGGTGTCCAAAGAGGCCAGAGATGGCATCTGATCTCCTTGAACTGGAGTTACAGACAGTTGTGAGCCACTATGTGGGTGTTGGGGACTGAACCTAGGTCCTCTGCAGGAGCAGCAGTAAGTGCTCTTAACCACTGAGCCATCTCTCCAGCCCCTGTGTTTGTTTTTTGAGACTGAGTTTCACAGTCTGACTAGACTGTCCTCACACTTGTGGTTTTCCTGCTCCAGCCTCCCATTACTGAGATTCCAAGTGTGCATCTAATATAATCCTTGATATTCTGTATTTTCACTTTCAGACTTGTCACAGGTTTGGTTTCTTATGATTGTTAGGGGTCACACCCCAGAGTTTCTTAGTGGTAGGAAGAATACAAGCTTTGGAACCAGAAGACAAATTCAGAGTCAACCCTATTACCTTTGGATTACATATGTTACCTTGGATTAGGACTAGAATTTTTATGACTCAATTTGTCCATCTATCAAATGCTAGTTACAACATTACTATGGACTTATGATGATTCAAAAAGAGGACACATGCAGCATTACCGTAGGATTATAGAGAGCTGTGAGGGAAAGTGTTCTAACACTCATTTTTTCTTGTAAAGGATAAGGACAGTGAAAGCTGTGGTCATATGAGATGCTGGCAGATCCAGGACTAGAATCTGTCTCCTGGTCCTCCAGTCTGCTTGGTTTCACTGTACTATCTGATATACCTCATCTGGGGCCAGCTCTCTCCTGCCTAGGACTCACAAAAATTCTGTAGGAAATCAGAACTTAGGGGGTGGGATTATTTCCTCTCTGGGGAAGAGTGGTAACTTCTATTGTACCTGGCCCATCATGGGCACTCTTCAAAGGCAGAGGCCTCAGAGCCTAGTTCCCAGTGGATATAGGCGGAATTGGCTTGTAAGTACACGCCTTCTTATTTTGCTCATGAATGAAAGGGGGTGTCCCTTTCCTAAAGCACTGCATAGTTTTTCCGTGTTGTGCCTTTGGAAGTACACTGATCCTTCTACATGATTGCGTGCCTTTTTGTTTTTATTTTTTATTTTTATACCAATCTTTTTATGACCATTAATAGATATTTTGGGGACTTCTAACCAGCATTCATGTAAGTTTAAAAACAAAGAAACCCTCTCAGGCCCAAGAGAAATCATTCTAATGTTCATCTAACTTTGAAATTAATTATAGCTCAGGAATTTAGAGTGGTGTGAAATTATTTGGGAAGCTAAAATATTTCCTGATTAAAAAACAATTTTTTTTCTATATAGATGTTGCAGTCCAGTAGACCATTCCAGTTGCTGGAGACCATGCTGTCCTGTTTCTATAGAAATGGCATTGGTTAAAAACTATTCCTTGCCGTGTTTCATGTTGTTATATTTAGTTCCTCAAAGGTGGTGCTCCCCAGCCCACCATGGTGAGAAGCTGGTTATTAACATTAGAGTTTCTGTTATTTGAGGGGTGCCACCAAAGGGCCCCTGTGGCTGCTTGGTTAGCAATGATGATTATTTTCAGTTCAATCCACCAAACCCCTATTGGCTTTCATACAATTATTTGCCTGTTTTTCTAATCTACCTTGACCAGGACCAAACTTATCAAAATAATTCCTAGGGTATAGAGTTGAGCCTAGACCATCTTATTTTTTTAATCACTGTCTTGAGTTAATTATTGTGTGTGTTCATGAGTGCTACAATATCCATGTGGAGGTCAGAGGACAGCTTGCAGGACCGAGTTCTCCTTCTGCCTTGTGGGTCTGGGGATTGAATTCAGGTCAGCAAGCTTGGCAGCTTGCTGAACCGTCTCACAGGCCCTGGATATGTCTTAAAGCCAGGAGTTCTGAGCAGTACTTCTTGGAGGCCTAAGTCCTTCCTGAGGACCTAGGATGGGGGGCAGTACCAGGCTGGGGTGCACCAGTGACAAAAAAAGATAAAAATTATCTACAGCTGGTCTAGACTCTGTCTTATTCCCTGTGCCAGGACACCTACATTTCTTGGATCCTGATACAAAAAGCTACTGCCCTTATCTACCCACCAATACCTCCACATCCAGTCTTTTTTCTCTGCTGACCAATCTTTAGAGAAACATAGAAAAGTCTTTTCCTTATAACCTGAGCTGCAACACAAGCTACGCTTTTAGTTTCCTCTACAGACTCAATGGGAAGCAAAAACAGGCGTCTGGGGAATCATTGCTTGGGATCCTGACCCAGGTGAGTCCGCCTGGTGCCTCTGATGGGATACCTGTGTACCTTCCCTTATTTCAAGCCCATGTTGGGGGTTCTTGTCTAAAATGCTCCCTCTTTAGATCTAGCCAGGGATGAGCATACGATGGCCAGCAGGCCAAATGTGGCCCGCTGCCTGCTTTTGTAGAGTTATACTGGAGCACAGCCACCTCGTTTGTTTACAGATTGTCTGTGGCTGCTTTCGCGTGCCGCAACAGCAAAGTTGAGTAGTTGCGGCAGAGACTCCGTGGGCCACAAAGCTGAAAATATTGACTATCTGGCTCTTTCCGAGAAAAGCTTTGCTGACCCCCTCATCTAGGGCATCTCTTTCACTTAGTGTCTCCTTTAGTTCATGTCCTTGGTGGAAGCAAAAGAAACTGATGACCTCCCCCAGCCACAGGCTAATGGCCACCTGGCATAGGTGACTCCTGTGACTCTGTGTGACTGTGCTCAGTGTGTGAGTGCTCAGTGTAGGAGTGCTCAGTGTAGGAGTGCTCAGTGTAGGAGTGCTCAGGTATGAGTGCTCAGTGTAGGAGTACTCAGGTATGAGTGCTCAGTGTAGGAGTGCTCAGGTATGAGTGCTCAGTGTAGCCGCACTGTGTGAAGTGGGCTGGTTTGTGTCTTCCCACTCTAGTCTCCTGGTAACTGGCTTTAAATTCTGCTGTATTTGTGGGACTAGCTTCAAACTCTGACCTTTTATCAGCCCTGAAATGGCTCTTAATACAAATCTAGACGAAGTTTAACTGCTTTCCACTTTCTGTTTTTTTTTTTTTTTTTTTTTTCTCCCATCGGTGTGCTGTTTCAGCCACACCCCTTTCTGGAGGATTCCTTGAATCTTCTGCTCTTGTCTTCTGTTGAGAGTTGAGTCAACACTGCCTTCTTCTCAGCTACATCATCCTTTTCTTTTTATCGACTTATTTTTAAGATTTTTCTTTCCTGCATGTGTGTCTGTGCACCGTGTGCCTGCAGGGCCTACAGAAGCCAGTAGAAAACACATGATCCCTGATCTGATGTGGCCCAGATATGGAATGGGAAAAATAAAACAAGAATAGGGATGGACAGAAAATCTGCAGTTCTGATTTAAAGAAAAAGATATATGAGCTAGAGAGATGAATCAGTGGTTAAGAACACTGGCTGCTCTTCCAGAAGGCATGGGTTCCATTCCTGGCACCCAAAGAAAATCCCTGAGTCTCTTTAATATGTAAATTTAACTGTTGTATTTGTATTTATGTTCATGTAAATGAATTGCTTATCTATAAAATTGTAAGTTCTTGTGAAAATGTTTATTCCTGAGTATTTTTCTTCTAGTATCTAGTGCAGCATTTGAGAGTACTTTGCGAGTACCTGTTGGCTAACTGATACTTCTTCTTCATCAAGGTCTCTCAGCATTTGATCCGTCCTCTGATGGGTGTGAGCCTGGCACTGCAGTGTCATGGGAGGGAGCTAGCAACATTGCTTCGGATGAAGGACCTAGAGATCCAGGGCTACCAGGAGAGTGGGGCTGTGCTGAGCCGAAGTAAGAGGGCATTCTTGGAGGGATGGGTGGGGAGTACTAGTCTTAGACAGGTAGTCTAAGGGTCTTAGAAAAAGGGGAGTATAATTTTATTAAAAATACTTCTTGAGCTAGAGGTGTGGACCAGTTTGTTGGGTGCTTGCTTAGCATACACCAGCTCCTGGGTTTGATCCTTTGAACTGCATAAATGGGCGTGTTGGTATACACATATGATCCCAGCACTCAAGAGGTAGGGGCAGGAAGTTGTCCTTGGCTACACAGTAAGCTCAAAGCTAGCCTGGGGTACATTAGACCTTGTCTCAAAACAAAACAAAAGCCCCAAACAACAGACAAAGTTTTCTCTCCAAGGTTAGGTGCTAGGAACTTTAGCAGCTGGGGACTTGACACTGGATATCCCTTCTGTCTGCCTCAGGTACCTGGCTGGGGCCCACGTGGCCAGCAGAAGCCATAACCAAGTCCAGACATGTCCTAGACAATGAGGGGAAAGACTTTGGAAGGGAGGCAACAGCTCTCCAAAACTGTATTAGCAGAATGTGGGCTCCAGCACTGAGGACCCTCTATAGCTCTAGTTTCAGAATAAAAGTTCTGCACATCCTTTGTCATTATGGCAGGAAAATCTTCTAGAGCAAATGCTACTGCTGACCCATTGTTGCTAATTGCCTCAATTTTCTCCTTCTGTTCTCACACCCTCAACCCTTCTTCTCTTTCCAGCCTAGGGTTCTGTGGGTGTCAGGTCTCTGACTTCTTTTCCTAGAAGTCCTGGGCTCTCTTCCCTGCCATCTGATAGGTATGAAGCTCATCCTTAGGTTCATGTTTCCTTTCTCTATCTCTTCTTAATTACAGGTCGATTGAAGACAGAGCCATTTGAAGAAAATTCCTTCTTGGAACAGTTTATGGTAGAGGTAGGGTATTTGTTATTTCCCTTCTCCTTTTACAAATTTGGGCAGAGTGCCTGGGTGGCAACCTGCATTTGGGACGTTAGGTGGCTTGTGTGGTTGGAAAGCCCTTTGACTGAAAAAGTTGCCTGTGGAAAGTTTGATGAAGCTTGCGATGTGTGTAGAGAAGGTGGAGGAAAGAGTGAAGAGACAAAAGTGGGCTTTTCCCACTCACCACTCTGTTGAGGTGGCACGCGGGTGTCATTTAGAATTCTCTAACGCTGGGAAGGTTGGTTGGCCAGTGTGAACGTCTGTTTGTTGAGACCTGGATTGTGTAGTAGAAGGGGGGCTGTTCGTTCATTCCTTCATTGTCTAGTCCCTTTAGCATCCAGCAGTAGAGGAAGGTGTAAAAAGCTCAGGGCTACCATCTGGGGACTGTCTTGTGGGCACAGCAGGCTGTGGAAAATCACAGTGTTTATACAAGGGGCTGGCACAGGAATGAATGGGGAGTAGATAATTGTGGCCTGTCAGAAGCTTCTGCCTAGGTTCCCTTCTAAGGATTGAGCTTGGCCAAAAGAAATAGCCACTGAATGCCAAACAGTGGGAGTATTAATAGTGACCTTTGATAATACCAGTCAATATTGGTCTTTCCCTTCTCGACTCTTCTGGAACTTGTTGGTTATGTGGGTAGTACCTTAGTATTGTTGCTCCATTTTAAATTCATACATGTTAGTTACCCACATTGCTACTTTATGATGAAAGTAGACAATGCTTTTATAATATTGAAATGGATGGTTCATATTTCTGTTTTGCCATCTAGACTAATTGTAAGCTTTCCATGGACAAAGTCTATGTGTCATACCTTTTCTGAATGGGAAAGTTAGCATTCTTTTCCCCACCGGGAGAGGCATAGAGCGAATGTTCTTGACTGAGAACCTTCGATTCTTCCTCTGAACCTTGGCTGAGCTCCCATAACCTGAGTCTTAACATTAAGAGAAAAAAGTAGCCGGGCGGTGGTGGCACACGCCTTTACTCCCAGCACTCAGGAGGCAGAGGCAGAGGCAGGAGGATCTCTGTGAGTTCGAGGCCAGCCTGGTCTACAGAGTGAGATCCAGGAAAGGCACAAACCTACACAGAGAAACCCTGTCTCACCACCCCCCCCCCCAAAAAAAAGAGAAAAAAGTGTGTGGTGGGTGCTCCACCCTTGGACTGGAGCACTCACACTCTGCGGGAGGAAGAGTCACTCATGTTTAAGTCTTAAGCTTAACAGGTGTCAAAATGTTTTATTTATTATTATTAGTGTGTGTGTGTGTGTGTGTGTGTGTGTATGTGTGTGTGTGAATGGTGTGCATGAGTGGGGACACACATACCACAGCTTTCAGAAGTCGCTTCTCTCCTTACAGTGTGGTTTCCTGGGATTGTGTGGCAAGTGCTTTTACCCAGTGAACCATTTTGCTGCTGGCCCCAGGTGTTAATTTTTGTGGGGGAAAAAGAGATTATTGAACTATAACTTGTAAGAGATTCTCTAGGCCACTTTTCTCTCAGTGACTTCTTCTCTCTGTTAATCTGAACCTGAGAGGAGGTTAATGTAGTCCAGGGATGACATACTAGCTCCATCCCTCAGCTACTTAGTGAAGCCATGCAAAGCTAATTCTCCTGCCTCATCCCTCTCCAGCTTGACTTCTACACACTTACTCCATGTGCGTTCTGTACCAGCTGGATGGGATGACTTTAATTTCCCCAAGTGCTGTCTTCGCTTGCCTGCGTCTGCCTATGTTCTTCCCGTTCTCAGGAATGCCCAGTGCCTTCTCCTTATCTATCTATAAATGACTACTCATTTTTCCTTTCTTTTGGTTATTTGAGACAGGGTTTCTCTGTGTAGCCCTGGCTGTCCTGGAACTTGCTCTGTAGACCAGGCTGGCCTTGAACTCACAGAGATCTGCCTGCCTCTGCCTCCCCTGTGCTGGGGTTAAAGGTGTGAGTCTCCACCGCCTGGCTCTATTCATCGTTTTAAGCACTAGCTTTGGCTTCTTGGGAAGCCTTTCTAAACCTTCCTTGGAAGAGTAATCCTTCCCTACTACTAGAGTGCTATGGCTTATGTCTCTACCACTCGTGTTTATATGTTGTCTGCAAGACTACAGCTCTCTTTTGCACTGACCTGTGAACAGTTTTGAGACCAAGGACTGGATGAAAGCATTTCTATATCCTTCACATGGATGGTAGTGGCTAGAAGTAGGAGGGCCTTGATAAGCTTTTTGAATAAATATTTTAATACATTTGTGCCAAGGATCTTGTGAAAATTGTGGCAATGTGTCCCATGGATACAGTGTTGCTTATTAGAGTTGTATTTGAGGAAGTCTGTTATTCTCAAGGTTTATTTTTATAGCCTGGAACAAATCACTTCCCTCAGAACCACTATTATCTCATTTGTAAAATTGAAGGCTCATCTTTTTCATGCTGTCATGGAAGAGAAAGCCCTGTAGAATGGTATGAGAAAGCATGCAGAATCAGGTGCCATCCCAAGAAGGGTGTGTGTGTGTGTGTGTGTGTGTGTGTGTGTGTGTGTGTGTGTAAAAATAAAAGTTACTCTGGTGAGGTACCACAAGCCTGCAGTAACAGTTCTTGGGAAGCTAAAGTAGGACCAGGAGTTAGAGGCAAGCCTGGGCAACATGGTGGGTTTAAGGCCAGTCCTGGCTACATAGAACCAACCTACCATTAAAAAATAATAATAAATAAAGAAGGGCCAGAGAGATAGCTCAGTGGGTAAAAGCACTTGCCACCAAGCCTGATGACCTGCCTTCAAACTCAGGACTGTTCATCCTGAGATAAATGAAAGAGTCCTCAGGTGGTAGGAGAGAACCAGCGCCTGCAAACTCCCCCACCTCTCTCTCTCTCTCTCTCTCTCTCTCTCTCTCTCTCTCACACACACACACACACACACACACACACACACTCAAATAAAAAGTAACAAATGGTTGGGCGGTGGTGGCGCATGCCTTTAATCCCAGCACTTGGGAGGCAGAGACAGGTGGATCTCTGTGAGTTCAAGGCCAGACTGGTCTACCGAATGAGTTCCAGGAAAGGCACCAAAACTACACAGAGAAACCCTGTCTCGAAAAACCAAAACAATAAAAAAAAAAAGAAAACAAAAACAAATGAATACAATTTTTAAACATCAGGCTTTTAAAGAACAGAAGGCACTGGGTGGAGGTGGCGCACACCCTTAATCCCAACACTGGGGAAGCAGAGGCAGGTGGATCTCTGAGTTCAAGGCCAGCCTGGTCTACAGAGTTTGTTGCAGGATAGCCAGGACTACACAGAGAAACCCTGTCTTGAAAAAACAAACAAATAACAAAAACAAAAACAGAGGGCTACAGCCACCTGTCTCTCAGATCTTTTTTGTTTATGTTTTTAAGTCGGTGAGGCTTGGCTCTGATCCACTCAGATCCCAGAGGACCAGAATTTGAAGTAGCTGGCTTCAAAACACAACACCCAAGTCAGGTGTGTAGCTAAAGCCTGTAAAATCCTAGTCATAAGGAGGCTGAGGCAGGAGGATTACCATGAGTTTTAGGCCACCCTGAGCTACAAAGTGAGTACCAAGCAGCTTCCATAGCAAGACCCTGTAAAACAAAATATTGTGTGCGTGCGTGCGTGCGTGCGTGCGTGCGTGCGTGTAGGTCAGAGGATTTGTAGGAGTCCTTTCTCTCCTTCCTCTCCTTCCACCATGTAGGTTCTGAGGTCATCAGGTTTGGTGGCAGCTCTTTTCCTCTCTGAGTCATCTCACCAGTCTCAGATTTCTGTTTTGAAGCTAAGGAAACTGAGCCCCAGCAGTTCAGTGGCTGAAGTCTGTTTGCTCAAGGCCATCTCCGTCCACCGCTGTTGTATCTCACCAATCTCGTTGTACACACCAGTGAAGGGAACATGAACGCGTGGGTGATGAGAATGCTTGTGACCTCTGGGGCGCCTGTGCTATCTTCAGAACGTCCCATATAGCTGCTAGAACGGAAAGGTGTGATACTGGGGCTGTGGAGCGCCAGCATCTTTTCAGTTACTGTGCTTGCCTGGGGTCCTATAAACAGGACATAGAAGGGTCAGGAGGTCACCCGAGACTGGACTGAAAGGATGTGCCATCAAAATAAGCAACATTGAATAGAAAATAAACAAACCAGGGAGACAGTTTGGGATGAACAGGCAAAGAGGCCAGGCTAGTGTCAGAGGGCCATGCGGTCAGTGCCTGGGGCCACTTCTGTTCCCATTGGAAATACTGCTAGGCACAAGGCCATAGACTTCTAGAGCACAGGGCAGGAGGGCAGGGAGAGTTCTGGGATACTAAAGCTAGAGAAGGTATTTAGCCATTGGACGGGGTTACTTCCCCATATTTGATCTTTTTGTTTAATTCTTCCCTAAGAAACTCTGATGTAGCCAGGTGCACACCTTCAACCCCAGCATTCAGGAGGCAGAAGCAGGTAGATCTCTGGGAGCTCAAGAGAGGTCTTCATGGCTGGTTCCAGGCCAGACTGGGCTACATAGAGACCCTATATATAAATATATATAAACAAAAAACAAAACAAACAAACAACAAACCCCAGCAAACAAACAAAAAACCCCAAACAAACTTAAACAAATAAATACAACAACAAAAAATGAACCTCTAATTTTTCGCTTTCAGAGAACCTATGGACACTAATCACTAGTGACCCAAATAAAAGGGAAGCTATGTGGATCAGGCTGGCCTGGAATTCACAGCTATGTGGATCAGGCTGGCCTGGAATTCACAGAGATCTGCCTGCTTTTGCTTCCTGAATGCTGGGGTTGAAGGTGTGCACCTGGCTACATCAGAGTTTCTCAAGGCAAGAATTAAAGCAAAAAGATGGGAAAGTAACCCCTGTCCAATGGTTAAATATCTTTTCTAGCTTCAGCATCCTGGAACTCTTCTAGTAATGTTGGTAGTTCAGGGCTGGGTATGGTGTCTGTTGGGTAATCCTTCCATAGGCTAAGATCCCCCAAATACACCATTGCCCAAGACCAGAGGCTGAGGGGCATCTTTAGGAGTGGAAGAAAAGCCAAGCAATTGGAGAGTGTTCTACATGGCAATATGACTGTGTTAAAGATAGCATTTAGAGCGAATGGGCTGGTGTAGCCCCTTGCAGACTGTTCTGCTGGAGGGAGTTCCTTCCCCTGGCCCTGTCCATGCCTTTTTCTCTCCATCTGGTTGCTATCAGGCTATGTGGCTGCTGGCGGGATCTTTATTTATTTATCCCAGTGTAATGGGGTGAGGAGGGAGCTGGCCTGTGGTTGGCTTTCTGAGGCCATGCCACTGAGCCACAGGCGGTTTGCATGGGTGTGTGAGTCACTGGGGCTGCATGCTGCTCAAACCAGACTCGGCCAGGCTCAGGGACAGCAGGCAGCCCAAAATAGAGCCCCGCCCTCTGCAGCTGGCAACCTCTGGCTGGGAATCAGCCCTTGACACTGAAACCTGGGCAGCTGCACGAAGTTGGCTTTCTCTGGGTGGGGGCCCTTAACAGAGATAGAGATTTTGCAGTTCTCTCCCTAGACTTTACACAAGGATACCCAGCACACCAATGACTCCCGTTGCTGTATTCTGAATGTCTCGGAACACTTAAATACTGTCCTCGGTGTAATATATTAGCCAAGAAGTTTGGGGGTGATAGTTAACATTGATCTGACTCAGTATCCTAAATGCAGCCATAACATAGTCTGGTTGCAGCCTCATTTTAGAGCACTACTTATATAAAGAGGATACCCACTGCTGCTCTTCCTAAGCCTGAGTTTATGTCAAAGGCACTGAGTTCGAGATACTCGCAACCTGAAAACTGCTGTCCTCTTACATACGTCCACAGGGGGTCTCCTCATTTTCTTTGCATGGCTCTCCTTTTTTTAAAAACAAAAAAGCAAAAAAACAAAAAAAAAACCCTTGCCTTAGCAATGTCAGTATTACCCAGGGTTGTATCCAAGATGGTCTTATTCTTCATTCTCCTTCTTGCCTTAGCAATGTCAGTGTTACCCAGGGTTGTCTCATTGAGAGCCCGGTCTCAACGTCACTATAAACCTCTGAGAGCCAGTTTTGTAGCGTCATGTGCTTTAGGCCTATGCTTTTTTCTGCATCCTTGATACTTCCACATGGATACCTCACAAGTATCATTGTATCCCATGCATGTTCCACATGCGTTATCTACTGCTCCCAACCCATTTCTTCCGTTGTATTCCTTACCTTGGCAAACTGAACCATCATCAGTCAGTTTTCTAAGCTAGAAACTAGGGATTTGCCTGCATTCCTGCATTCCTCTTGGTCTTTGTTTCCAATTAGGACTCATCAACAATCGTGGTGGGATCTGTTCTTCTCTATCCTAGCTTCTGTTGCCTTACATAAGCATTACCCTTTTGCCTTGACCCTGCAACAGCCTCCTTACCTGTCTTCCCATCATCCTCTTTCTACTTCCCAGTTGACTTTATGTTTATCAGAACAGTCTCTTTGAAAAAGAAACCTGATTGTCCTGCTTTCTTGTTTACCGTTCTTTAGTGGTTCATAGTAGTTTATAGTGGCCTATAGGATAAAGTTCAAACTCCTTGTATGCTGCACAAGACCATTCATGATTGGTCCTGCTTACCTCTTCATCCTGATCCTCTGTGGCTCCATCATTGTGCCCTGAACTTGACCATCTAAAGTGTTGATAGCTTCCCACTTGTACACATCTCATACCATTTGACTGGGATTTTCCTCTTCTGTCCGGTTCAATTTTCCCAGCTCCTTGTTGGTCTTCTGTGACAATTTTTCCTTCCCTTAGCCTGCTCTTCTTTCAGGCATAACAGACCATGGTGCTATTCCTACAACCCTCTGCCAGCACAGCTGTCATGTGGGAGGGTCCAGATAGCAAGAAGGGAGACAGTGACACTTGAGTTGGCCACCCCTTCTCCATTAGATTTTCCTCTATGGTGCTTGGCGAGTCTTTTTCCTCACACTTTTTTTTTTTTTTTTTGAGACAGTCTCACTATGAGGCCAAATTGGCCTCAAACTCCTGATCTTCCTCCATTAGACTCCCAAAGGCTGGGATTGCAGGGATGTGGCAGGGTCCCTCTCAGATTCTTTTTCACTATGGGTCCTGCATCACACCCTCTCCTCTCCTCTCCTCTCCACCTCATTGTTTGTCTCTTCTCACAAACTCCTGCCATTTGTTTGCTAAACTGTTGGAGCACCTAAGGGCTCAGTCCTTGGTTTCCTTTTTCTTTTTTCTTTAATTACTTCATTTCATTTTTATTTATTTACTTTATGTGCATTGGTGTTTGCCTGCATATATGTCTGTGTGAGGGTGGCAGATCACCTGGGACTAGAGTTACAGGCAGTTGTGAATACCATGTGGGTGCTGGGAATTGAACCCAGGTCCTCTGGAAGAGCAGCCAGTGCTCTTAACCACAGAGCCGTCTCTCCAACTCCTATCCTTGGTTTTCTTATCTTTCTTCTTCACTCTCATTCATCTTGACTAGTCCCACGGCTTTAAGTATTCTCTGATCGGACCTTCCTCTACAGCTCCAGACTGTTTGCTCAGTATTTCCAAGTGGGAGCCTGGCATGGTGGTACATGCTGTAGTCCTAGCACTCAGGAGGATAAGGCAAGAGGGTGACAGGGAGTCTGAAGTCAGCCTGGGCTGTAAAGTGAACTCAAACTCAGCCTAGACTACTCAGTAAGACCCGGTCTCAAAACAAAACAAACCTGCAGAACTCCTAAAACAAATGCAGATAGCAAACTAATGTGGACATGTAATAGACATTTTATATGCGGTATGTCCCAAACTGAATGCCAGGGAGGGTGCATCCATAGAGTCTTACATACCAAGTTGCTTTTTCAAGAACCCAGCACCTTCCTATTTAAGTTAATCGAAACTTCATCCTCCCACTTAATTGAGCAAAAACCTTGATTTTTGTTCTCTTACGTCCGCTATCCAGTCCTTCAGAAAGTGCTGTTGGCGCTACCTGACAGGAGGAGTCCCTAAACTCCTGCTCTTACCACTGCCCTGTTATCCCTGGCCTCCTTACTGCCATCTGTGTTGCCACCTCAGGAGCCTCGGAGCACTCAGCTGGTCAGGTCGGCTCAGAGTTTCTCCTGACGTGGCTGGTTACCTCCATAACCATCGTGCGGCCATTGCACCGTAGACGCGGCTGGCTAGGGCGGTTGGTATTGTATGGCTGTCGATGCCTCTTCTCCCCCAGCAGCCTGCATAGCCTTCTGACACAATGCGAACTGGTCATTAGGAAGCAAGTCTCCTCATCAGTTCAAGGTCACTTTCTTTATGTTCTGCATCCAAAGACAGTGGTGTCTTCAGTAATCGGGTCTTATAATCTAGTTGCAGTGGGCAACCAAAAGTGATAGCAATGACCTGTATTGTTCTATGTGCCTCTGGGGCCTCCCTAACCAATAACTTACAGGGTGTATCCCAGGCATGACATTGAGATTTTTATTTAATAACCCGTGTCTTCTGGGAGCAGCATTGTCCATCAGGGAGGGTACCTCTGTTAAATCTCCTTTTAAAATATATTTTAATTAGCTTGTACATGAGTGGATTTCCACAGGACCTCTTCATATATCCTTGGGTTGAAGTAAGGACCATAAGGTAGATATGGTGACACAGGCCTTTAATCACAGCACTCTGGAGGCAGAGGGAAGTGAATCTCTGTGAGTATGAGCCAGTCTGGTCTACATAATGAGTTCTAGGCAGCCAAGGCTACATAGTGAAACTTTATCTCAAGTCCCCCCCCCCACCTAAATAAAAAAGAAAAAGGGGCCTATAGAAATTGAAGCTTATATTGAAAAGACATATAGGCACAGATTTGGGGGATCTTCTGCAAAGGAGCAGTGTTGAAACTGTGAGGATGGATTCATTGTTTAATGAAGAGAGCATGGAGAAAAAAGGCAAAGGACTGGTGATGGAAATTTGGGGAACTTTCATAATTGAATGGAGTAGGGACCTGTGAAGGAAACTTTAGAGATGAAGAGAGTTAGGATAGAGTGGCAGATAGCCAAGAAAGGGGAACTGGTGCAATATAAAGTACGTAGTGTGTGTGTGTGTGTGTGTGTGTGTGTGTGTGTGTGTTGTAGTAGTAGTAGTAGTAGTAGTAGTAGTAGTAGTAGTAATAGAAACAGTGAAAAGAACAGAATTTAGAATCTGAGTGATACTCTTTTCCTCTTCTGAGCTCCTACAACATACTGGATTTTTCCTGTGTCAGTGTAGCTGGTGTTAGAAGAATTTCTGTACTTGTTTCCCAAGTGTTTCTTGACAAAGATACTGAAGTAAGGAAGACTTTGTTTTGGCTCACATTTTGAGTGTGTAGTCCATCATGATAGGGAAGCCGTGGCAGCAGGAGCGAGGCAGCTGCTCACATTGCATCTACATTCAGGAAGCACAGAGGCACAGAGAGATAGATACTAGTGCTTAACTGATCCCCCTTCCCCACAGGGTTTCTCTGTGTAGCCCAACTGTCCTAGAACTCACTCTGTAGACCAGGCTGGCCTCAAACTCACAGAGATCCGCCTGCCTCTGCCTGCTGAGTGCTGGGATTAAAGGCGTGAGCCACCACTGCCCGGCTGATTTTCTCCTTTTTATTCATTCCAGGACCCCAGCCCATGGTGTGGTACTGCTCAGATTTAGAGTGGGTCTTCCTACCTTGATCTAGAAACTCTGACACATTGGTACACCCAGAGGTTTGTCTCCTAGGTCATTCTAGATCTTTTCAAGTGGACATTGTCTATCATATGATGGTTTAAGGGAATCCTTCAAGGGCTCATTTGGTCCAGTTAATTTTTTTTTTTTTTAAGACAGGGTTTCTCTGTGTAGCCTTGGCTATCCTGGAACTCCCTCTGTAGACCAGGCTGGCCTGGAACTCACAGAGATCCACCTGCCTCTGCTGGTCCAGTTAGTTTTACACTAATATCTGGCGCCCAGCGTGGGGCTTGAACCCACAACCCTGAGATTAAGAGTCTCATGCAGTTAGTTATCCAGGTGTGGTGGCTCATGCCTATAATTCTGGCAGTTGGGGAGGGGCTGAGGCAGGAAGATTGCCATGAGCTTGAGGCTAGCCTGGGCTACATTGTGAGGCCCTGACTCAAATAACAGAACTAACTAACTAAAGAAGGAACAGTTAGCAGAAATGGCAGTATTCTATTGAGAGGCTAGAGAGCGAACAGGGTGAGATGTTTAATTTAATGCTCTTGTATGCAATTAGAAACACTCCATCTAGTGTCTGGGGGCATGTACTAAGAGAGAAAAGAGAAACCAAAGAATAACTATGTATCTAGCATCTTGGGAAAGATTGATACAATGTAACACACATTTCTACCTCACACAAAGTATGTGAATTCTCCCTAAAGCCATTTACTACTTTTTATCTTTTCTGGTTTTATCAAGTAGCATTCTCAGTGTATATTCAGTTTCCCAGGGAAAGCAACCTCTGAAGATGTTTCAGTAATTGGAAGAGCCTAACTTCCACGTAGTAACTAATAAATTAGATTTAAATGTCTTCGTTCCTAAATGAACTAAGAAAAGCAGGTTAAAGATGTTAGACCTTTCTATTTTGGCTGGGCTGGGGGGCCAGTGAGGTCCTGGGCCTAGCTTGTCCCTGCTGCCCTGTGCATAGGATGGGGAGTATGCCAGGCTTTTATGTGGAGATGGAGATTCAAACTTATGTCTTCCTGCTTGCATGGAAAGTACTCTTACCCAGTGAGCCAGCTCAACCCCAGGTACGGCTTTTCAATCCATGTGCTTCTTTCCCACCCCAGCTCGTTCTCTCACCTCCCTTCCTTTCTCCTTTTTTCCCTCCTTCATCACTTCCTTCCTTGGAGCTTGTTGCCTCAGATGTCCTTGAACTCCTGGACCATTCCCCAGGCTCTATGTAACCAGAACTGCATGCTTAGGCGCATCCGCCTTCCCTCATTTGTACTGTCATCAGAAATTTGGGGCATCCCTTCATGGTTACCAGATGATACCAGGGATTCCAGGGTCCCCTCTTAATGTTCTTGGTCTCGTTAATAAAATAATTTAAGAATGGGCTCAAGTAGAAGCTTGAGAACAATTTTATTGGAGTTTAAAAGAAGAACTGCAGGACAGGCAAACTAAATCTCTGAAACACCTGGAGGAGGGTGGTGGAAGAGAAGGAGAAAGGCTGTGCCATTAGAGTTGAGCTTGCATGGAGGTGAGCCACAGGGCTGCAGGCAGCCACATGGTGGGAAGGAAGCTTTAAAAACGGGATAAGAAAGCCCAACATACTGGGGGCACTCAAAGTGTGAGAGAAAGCATGCTTAGAAAAGAGAAAGAAAAAAGGATGCAGCACTTTCCCGGGTAATTTAGAAAAGTGGGCAGATTAAGCTGCTTGTCTGCAGTTATGTCAGAAACATTCCAGGGGTGAGAATTCTGAGAAGGAGCAATGCATTATCTCTTTAAAGGGCTAATTATTCTACCTGTCACATTAGCGTGGCTCAAAGGGAACCCACTTTCCTAGGGCGGCTCATCTTCCTGAGGGTGATTCCTTGGCCAGGTGATTGACTTGCCCAACTCCACCATTCTAGAGAGTCTGTTCTCTTGACCAGAAGAAGCTTTCTCACAGTGGGCCTCTTTACTGCTGCTGCATTAGCATCAGCATGTGTGTGTGCACGTGTGTGTGTGTGTGTGTGTGTGTGTGTGTGTGTGTGCATGCACACGCGCACACATCTTTGTGGAGGGGCCTGACGTCAGCAGTTGAGTGTTTTTATTGATCATTCTCCTCCTTGCTGCAAATTTATCCTGACCGATGGCCAGCTCGTCTGCCCCTGTGTTGGGATTACAAGCATCTGCAGCTGCCCTTGGCATTTTACGTGGTGTGAGGATCAAACTCTGGGCTTGTGCTTGTCCAGTAAGCACGTTAGCACCGGAGCCATCTCCCTAGCCCCTGCTCCCTGTGGTTCCCCTACTTTTCATTAAAAACACTGCAGACAGGCATTCCTCTAATTGCATCTGGAGTTTAAAAGTGTCTCAGATGTTTGGAGATTGTTTATTGGATGCTGTGCCCTTCTTTAGGGAAGGATGCAGATTCAGTTATACAACTTTCATTGAACCTCACACGCACAGTGAGAAGTCCTCCCTCACTTCTGGGGCTTTGCTCGTCTAGAGAAATCCTGGATAGTGAGTGGGTGGGGTAGAAGTTCTAACTTGGAAAGGGTCCCTCTCTTAGTTCACAGCTGCCTTTCTGTAACTTTATTGGCCAGAGAAAGACCGAACATCTGTGGCCTTCTGCCGTTTGTTGTTTTCTTATATTTTGTCAGTTTAGGATCTAGAGTTTTATCCCCACTAATCCTAGAGAGCCCTAATGACCAGGGAATGTTCTAGCTGTACTGACTGTTCAGACCAGCAGCAATATACAGACCATGAGTTGGACTCTCCTAAAACTGTTCCCGAGGCTGGAAGCCTGAATCAAATGGCCATTGTACTACTCCTATCGGGGCTCCCAGTGCCAGTGTTCAGCTTGTCCTCACATATAAATATAGGTCTTTCTAGATATAAAAAGGGAGAGAGTCTGTAAATTGCTTTTTTTCTATACTCCCTTTCATGAGGCAAGCTAATGAGATGCATATCGTTAAAGGTCTGATGTTTTGTGGGACGGAGTCTTTTAAACTGGATGTGCCTGGCTTAGTTATGGCAAATATTTACCAAAAAAAGGGGGGGGGGACATACCATATAAAATTAGAGTTCTGAAAATAGTACTGAGAGAGGGAGGAAAAAAAAAAAACCAGGACAGAAAATACAGGCCAGTCTGTTTGGGGAAAAGGGAAAAAGATAAAATGAGAGAAGCGCCGGCCGGCAGTAAAAACAGCATCTTAGTAAACAGACTATAAAAAAGGGTGACCTGCTTTCTGGCAACCCTGGCGGCTGTGAGCGGGAGAAGGTGGCAGAGCTGGCGTCTGTGTGGACACACGGTGCCCGGGGCGCATGGCTCCCCTGGCCTTTCAGGGCGTTAAATTTAGCCACATAATGATGGGCCTGAGTAGCTGCCTCTTGTTGACCACACCATAATTACTGCTTTGCTTTATGAATTTTATTTTGCTTATTCTGTTTCCTCCTTCTTTGGCACAAAAGAGGCCTGGGGTGGGGGGAGTCCCGCCCCCACCCCTCCCCTTCCTGGACAAACGAGTCTTCACAGAAACTTGGGCTCTTGGACCATCAGAGTCTAGAGTAAGAGCCGTTGATTAATCAGAGTGGGAGGAAGGGTTACTGGCCTCCGAGGGTTTGCCTCTCTGGTCCTGTTTCTTAGCTCCTGAGGGAAAAATATCCTGCAGTCTTTGGCCTGAGGTGGCACTTTCACGTGAATCTGAAGTGTCAGGACTTACTCTGTTTACACCCTCAAGAGTGAGAATCTTCCAGGTGTCGATGGGTGCTTTTGGTGTTTGGTCCTAAGCCTTCCCCCAGCTACCTCCCTCCAGTTAAATCCTTGGAAGCCTGGAAGATTTGACAGCATTTCGCATCCAAAAAAAAGTACAGTTGGGCATAGTAGCACACACCTTTAGTTCTAGCACTTGGGAGGCAGAGGCAGGCAGATCGCTGTGAGTTCGAGGCCAGTATGGTAAACACAGAGAGTTCTAGAACAGCCAAAACTACAGAGAGACCTCCCTCCCCATCTACAAAAACAAAACAACAGATGCATTGTTTTAAATACTTTAGTTATGGTGATAACAGAACTTATAATGTATCAGTGACCCCCCCCACCCCCGGAGCTGAGGACCGAACCCAGGGCCTTGCGCTTGCTAGGCAAGTGCTCTACCACTGAGCTAAATCCCCAACCCTAGTGACTCTTTAAGTAACATAAAAATGCACGTGCAGAAGGCTGGGGAGATAGCTCAGCAGGCAAACTCACCTGAGCTGGCGAGTATTTCTTTCTTTGTGTGTGGAGGAGGGGAGAGGGTGCACATGTGGAGGAGAGAGGACTTGAGAGTGCTGGACCTGTCCTTCCACCATTTGAGCTGCAGACTCGGGCCATTAAGCTCGGCAGCGGGCACCCTCACTGGCTGAACCATCTCATTGGCCTGGAACCTGAGTTTGGATCCTGAGCATCCATGTAAAAGGCTGGGTGCAGTGGAACATGTCTGTAATCCAGCTCTCAGCGGGGCAGAGGCAGGTGGATCCCTGGAGCTCAGCCCACCTCGTCAATCTGTGAGCTTCAGGTTCATTGAGAGAACCTGTCTCAAAAATGAGCTAGAAAGCCCGGGAGATGGCCCAGTGGGTAAAGGTGCCCACTGCCAAGCCTGTGACTGGAGTTTGATCCCTGGATTGCTGGAACCCACATGGTAGAAGAGGGTTGACTGCAGAAATAGTCCTCTGACTTCCACATGTGCTACACACACACACACACACACACACACACACACACACACACACACACCCCAAATAAATATTTAAACATTTAAAAAAGAAGGTGGAGAGCATCAGAGGAAGGCACCTGGCGTAGACCTCTGGCCCCCATGTGCACATCCACTCAAGTTTTCATGCACCTGTGCACACATGCACACACACAAATCCATGCTCGGAATATTTTGGTGAAATGTCAAGTGTTGTTCTTGCACTTGGATAGGTGCTGCTTGGGGTTTCATTTGTTAGAACATGTCATGGTCTTTGTCAGAGAGACATGCTGAGCTTTAGCCTACCTGCAGGCCCAGAGAATGGGCCTTTGTCCTGAGATAAAAAATACCATACTTGGGAGAGAACACAGGCTGTAAGGGCATTAGGAGAGTTGTGCGGACTAGGTACTGGGTCATTGGGGGTGAAGTTCTTGACTGTGACCTAGGCTGCCAGATACCTATGGCCCCAGAGTGGCCCTCCAACTGAGGAAGTGGTGGAAAAGGAAGAGCAAACAGGGGTTGTGGTCAGGGTGCTGGCTTATCCACCATTGGCCAAGACTGTCCTATTTGTGTGCTGGGGGAGGTTGGACTCCTCCGAAGCCAGGCATGACCGTGTCAGGAGAAGCTTCTTGCAGCTCTTGTTTTCTCAAAACAAAGGAAGCTACTTGCATTGCTGGAAGTCGCGTGCTTGGGTACTGAGTTTGTCATTGCCTGATAACCTGGCCACCAACTCCTGCCCTCCTCTTCACCCCACACAGCCAGTGACTTAGCGGGGACAGCTTCCTGCCCTCACCCGAGGCAGCAGGTTCACTCTCTCCTGACCCCAGAAAGAAGGAAAAGAGGAGTTAGCTTTATACCCAGGTCCTGTTGGTGTCTTCCATTGAGACCTTCAGCAAGCACTTTTCAAATAATCCGACCTGTGGTCTTGTTGAACATAAATGACAGGTGACATGAGCCCCACAGCTTGTACAAGTTCAGCGGCACCCAGGCTGTTCTATCGATGCCCTGTTCGTTGAGATGAGTCCTCTGAACACGTTTGGGTGTCATGACATAGCAGTGTTTAAAGGCTTATGCTCAGTTTCTTCATAGATCAGCACCAGTTTTCTGATTACACAGTTCATAGTTTTAAAGATGGGATCTTGCTGTGTTGCCCAGACTGCCTTTGCATTCAAGGCCCTCCCGGTCAGCCTCCTGAGTAGATTGCTGGGATTAGAGAGCAAGCCACAGCACCCAGGGTCTGCTCTTACTTGAAATAGCATCATCCTAGAATTTGGAGACTTGGTGAAGCTGGGTGTGTCAGATTAGGCTTGAGAGGCTGATGAAGGAGGGTGATAGAATTTGAGGTCCACCTAGCAAGTTCCAGGGCAATCAGAGCTTCATAGGCAGACCTTGTTTCAGAAAACCAAAATCAAAATCAACCAAATAAAGGGATCTTGTGAGTGGAATTCAACCCTGTTGGATCTATCAGCCTAGTGACCTGACCCTAAATCTGCCTGGGGGGGGATTCTTTTCTTTCTTTCTTTCTTTCTTTCTTCCTTCCTTCCTTCCTTCCTTCCTTCCTTCCTTCCTTCCTTTCTTTCTTTCTTTCTTTCTTTCTT
>CABHPP010121520.1:29357-43519 GCA_902168425.1 Peromyscus attwateri
TTTTTTTTTTAAATTTTTATTTATTTTTTTTTTGAACCAGCATCTTACTATGTAGGCTTGGATGGCCTAGTACTTACTATGTAGCCCAGGCTGACCTTCAACTTGTGACAGACAGTCTTTCTGCATCAGCCTTCTGAGTGCTTGGATCACAGGCCTGAGCCTCCCTGGAAAAGACTCTGGCTCAGTGGTTAAGAGTACTTGCTGTTCTTGTAGAAGACCCAGGTTCAGTTCCCAGTACCCACATGGCAGCTCACAACCATATCTAAACAGTTTCGGGGGATCTGATGCTCTCTTCTGCCCCCCTCTTGCACTGAATACAGAACACATGGAGAGAAAATACTCATACACATAAAATCAAAATAAATAAATCTTTGTTGGGTGTGGTGGCACATACCTTTAATCCCGGCACTCAGGAGGCAGAGACAGGCGGATCTCTGTGACTTCAGGACCAGCCTGGTCTGTGTAGTGAGTTCCAGGACAACCAGAGCTACACAGTGAGACCCCGTCTCAAAAAAACCCCAAAACAAACAAACAAAAAAACCCACCCCAAACCAACCAAACAACCCCTGCCCCCGACACACACACACACACACACACACACACACACACACACACACACACAAAGAATTTCCAGGAGATTTCTGTCAGCTAGAAGCACTGAGCCTCAGTTGCCAATTCATGCTAAAGGGCTCTGACATGAGGTGGAAAGGTGGACTCAAGGTTTCTTTCTCAATGCCAAGGTTCTGAGATTCTAAGGTTAAATGGTGTGAGGCCAAGAGATAAAGCTAAGGACTGTGGTGACTTTTCTGGTAGGGTATTGACCCTAGGCTTTAAACTACCTTCCAGGCAACTTAATGAGGTAAGGAAGAAAGCGAAGCGGTGGAGGCTTTCAGTTGGTTTATTTTCTAGTCTGCCACTATCAGCTAGATACGAGGCCTTTCTTACACGATTGATCACGTGTTTGGCCAGCATTATCTTGGTCTTCTGTTAGAGGGCCACCAAATTGTTTCTAGAGGTTGAGAGATCTTGGATTGGGGAGAAAAGTAAATATTGACAGAGTTGGTGGAATTCAGGTGAGAGATAAGAAATGAGCTTTGGATTAGAAATGTGGATTATTGGCAGGGTTAGTTGACAGCCCTATTTGGAGGCTGGCGATGGAGAGGAAATAGTCAAGAAAAGAGGCTAAAAGCCCAGGTCAATAGGACAGCTAGTTGGAAGGCATCAGCTACACAATCAAAGGTTTTTCCTTTCTGGGTGGGGGTGGCAATAAGGGGATAGCGAGAGAGCCTGTTTGAAAAGTAAACCAAGAGTTTAAAGGACTAGAGTCTCATGAGGAAAGAGGTGGGAACCTGCTGAATTCCACTGTTGCTAAAGGCTGGAAAGAAGTAAGTAGACCCAGCCTGAAGTCTGTGTCTTTCCTAATGCCCCATTAGCTCAGGAGATCCACAGTCAGGAAAAGAAACCAGGGAGAAGCTACTGGCCAAAGGGAATCTTAAAAGATTGGTGGCTTCCAATTACCCTTAAGAGAAAGCTCACCCCCATAATCTGTCAAGGCCCTTTAAACTCTAAGCATTACTTTTACCTCTAACTTTATCCCCATTCTTGTGCTAGCTAGGCACAGTCATAACCACACCCATACACCCTTCTGTCTCAACTCCACACTTTCAGTGACGTGAGCTGCTGCCAGTTCCTGGAGGCCATTGTTTTCTGTAGCTGTAGTTTTTAGCATGTGGGGCTCCTCCTTGTAAAACCCCCAGGAGCACATGCGCGTCAGCAACAAAGATTTTCAACTTGTTTTTCTCACGTGAGGCAAGTGCTCTACCACTGAGCTACATCGTCTGCCTCTCTTCTCTTCATGTTTGGATTTCAGTGAAGATGTTCCTTCCCCCACGGGATGCCCCTGGTCCTCTGCATCTGCCTGCTCTGTCGCATGTCATCTCAACAGTACTGTAACTACTGTCCTTTGTGGCCTCCCTCCCAGGGACGTTACATGGTGTTTAACTTGGCTGATCCATTGAAAGCATTCAATGGTTTTTCTTGTTTCGTCTCCTCTCTCTTCTTCCCTTTCATCTCACCCTCCTCTTTCCACCTTCCCTCTGCCCTCCCCCCTCCCTTCCCTCTTCTTTCTTGACAGGGTCTCACTTGTAGTCTAGGCTGGCTTTGAAATCATGATCCCCCTGCCTCAGCTTCCCGAGTGCTGGGATCACAGGCATGCACTACCCCCACCAGCTGCCAGAGTGTTCAGAGAACTTTTGTCTTTATGGTTTCATAGCTACCTGGTGAACCAGGTGGGCTCCACTGAGTAAAATCAGCACGAAATTTGATCACCTACTTAGCTAAAAAGAATAAAAATAAACTGGGCGGTGGCACAGGCCTTTCATCTCAGCACTCTAAAGGCTGAAGCAGTCAAATCTCTATGAGTTCAATGCCAGCCTGGTCTACATATCAAATTCAAGGACAGCCAGGGCTACATAATGAGACCTTGCCTCTAAATAAATAAAAGCATAGAACCAATTTACATAGTCCTTGTTTTGTTTTAAGCCCATAGGCCACTTGAGGCTGAGGAGATACGATGCCTTGTCTCACAGAAATTGAGTG
Source organism: Peromyscus attwateri (assembly GCA_902168425.1). Lineage (NCBI taxonomy): Eukaryota > Metazoa > Chordata > Mammalia > Rodentia > Cricetidae > Peromyscus > Peromyscus attwateri. The sequence continues at coordinate 31,956 of CABHPP010121520.1, forward strand.
AACCCAAGTCTCACAAATCACTGAGGTGGAGCAGGACCTTATCCTCTGACTTGCTAGTACAACACTTTCCCTACAACCCCAGATTGTTTCTGCGGCTCTGTTCTAACAAGATGTGTTTGAGATGGGAGAGCACTGCTGTATCTCACCGTGAACCTGCCATTTGAAGTGCAGGTTCTGAAGTTAGAGGAAAACGGGAAATCGGAAATTATTCCCACACAGAAGGTCAAGGAAAAATGTTAGAACTATGCAACCTGGTAATGAGTTGAAAGGGGATTGGAAGGACTCCTCTATCCTGGAGAAGGATCTGAGAGATACTGACATTTTCAGTTGCCAAATGCTTTCGTTGGGGCTGAGAATAGATTGACCAAATGGGGTGAGAACAGAAGTCAGGGGCACATATTTGCCAACCATTCTCCAACACCATCAATTCTTCTAAACAAGGAGGGTGGAGGAGTTACAATGTATAGTGATGCCTCTCAGTCCTTTTTATCCCTCAATTTGGGAACTGGAGTTCTGGGAATGATCATCCATTTCAGTGGGAAACGTAGTCTGTAGGCAGGGCCAGGTTCAGAATTTATTCCTGTGCCCTGCCTTTGGGCAGAGGAGAGCACGGGCCAGCAGGGATCGGTAGATTCTAGCCTTCAGGACCAGACACTCTCTGTCCCGCTGTTTCCCAAGTGTCTCCTGGAAAGTGATTCAAGGCCAAGGTGACAGTGGGTTTGGAGCCCAGATGAAAGGATTTCGGGGACCACAAGACAAGATCCCTTGTGTGGTGGCCGCTGGAAAGAGGAGGGAGTGTGTGAGGGTCAGTGACGCAATTGCCCTGGCTTGCAGGCAAGGAGGAGGAGAAGGCTCGCAGTGTGTCTCCTTATAAAGAGGGCTTCACCACATGAAGCAGGGGGTGAAGGTGATCCCACTGTGAGTCACCCAGGAAGGGACGCCGTGTGCCCGGAGCCCAGAAGGGAGGATCTGTGGATTTCCCACTCTTTCCTTCTATGATCTTGTGCGTAGTATGGGTTGTTTTAGTCCGGCCAGTTGTATTGCTCCTTTCTTGCCTATAACTACACCCTCCTTTGTACTGTTCTTGATATATATGAATTTTGAATCTGTCAATTTGTTCTTGAGTTCTAGTTTTTTTTTTCCTACTGGAATTTAGAATCTATTGATTTCAAGAAACCCAAACCATAACTAATTGTGTTTGCCTTTGAGAAGATGGCCTGATGGCTCTTTGCCAAGCCCAGTTCTTAGACTGTGTTTGCTTTCCTCCTTATCTTCAGCCAAGGCAGGTATCACATCCTGGACTGGAATCTGGAGGGATTCTAGGGTTCCCTGGATCCAACCGCCACTCACTTGATGGCAGCTATAGTCTGGCCTTTATTGAGGTTTGGGACTGTAGAGAGCTCTGGGGAGTGTCCCTGTAATCAGTCAGCCACCAGCCCACACTGCCTTGTAATAAAGCAGCTCTATATTTGTTCTGTTTATAGTCTCCTCTGTAATGACGCCACAGCCCTCGCTTCTCTTTCTCTTCAGGGAGATTTTCTGGGTAATAGAAAATTCTGAAATGTTAAAAGAGGAATATAGACTCAGAAGATGTTTTTATCTAGACTGTCTTCATCTGGGGAGGTGCCCAGGAAAGGCGAGCAGTCTGGGCCTTGAGGAAGCAGTGTGCTGGTGTGAGCGTGCGTGTGGTTACATGTGTGTGCATGTGTGTGTTTGCTGTATGCACATACATACGTGTATACCGTGGTCGTGAGGGTGTATGTATGAAGAGAAGGCCTTATGGGAGAAGCAGTGGGTGTGTGCTGTGGCTGGGGCAGATGTGGGTACAGCACCCTCGTGCAGTCTGAGAGGTCTGTGAAAGGGCAGGCACAATAATGGCAAGCCCTGTCTGGGCAGGGTTCAGAATGGTCAAGTGTGTGGGATGCTGCTAGAAGTTTAGCTCCAGAATAGAATCCTGTAAAGCTGTCGCCCATGCCTCTTTCAGTGATGCCCCTTTTCTCTGTCCCCAGCCTGGTGAGGCCTGGACCCAGTAGTTCTGCTGGTGTTCCACATTCTTCCTACCTTTTCCTCACCTCACTTGCAGTGAGCCAGAGAGAAGCCAGAGACACACTGTTGAGGAAAGGGTCTGTGTTGTGTGTTGTGTTCATGCTGTTCCCGACCCCTACAGTGGAGGCTCTGCGTTCAGATTTCACCTGGATGGCTGACACTGGGAGTTGTTGTTGCCAGGCTGTTACTAACAATTCTGATTCTGCCTGTTTCCCTCCTCGTCTCCGCGGGGCCCCCCCCCCCCCGGATTCTATAAATACTTTATTATATGGCACTAGTAAAACTTCAAGTATTTCTTTTTATTAGACCCACATAATATGGTAATTGTGTGACAGAACACAGCTCCCGTGAGTAGCCCCCCTTCTTCCTAGGTGTGGCCTCTCACCACCTCAGCTTGGGTTAGGTCCACAGGCCCCTCTGTTCCTCCTGAGTGTGCTTGAAGGGGGCTGGGTCGGTGTTTTCAGACAGAGCTGAGGGGTCAAGGCCTTTGAGCACGATCGGCCTAGAAGAACGAAGAGATGCTTTACAAGTTTTCAGAGTAGTTTGTCCTAGTGTGGGAGTGCAGCGAGAATCTCTTTCTTAGCAATAAGTCTCTCTAGTCCAGAGGCCCTTGGACCTGCTTGTCCTTTGAATAGGACTGTCGTGTGGCACAGAGGTAGGCTTGAAACTTAGACCCAGGGTGGGGGGCAGTAGGGTTCTTCGCTTGATTTTGATTCACAGTGTTACTTAAAGCAGCGGGGAGGGCTGGAGCCATGGCTCAGTGGTTAAGAGCTCTGGCTGCTCTTGCAGTGAACTGGGGTTCGATTCCCAGCACTAATATGGCAGCTCACAGTCATCTGTGACACAACCGTTTGAAACTCCAGTCCCAGGGACCCACGTTCTCGAATGGTCTCCAAGGGCACTGTACTAACATAGTGCAGAGACATACATTTGGGCAAAGCCCCCACCTACACAAATGAACACAACACTAAGAAAAAGTCATCCTTCTTGATGTCTCCTGGCTCAAAATCTGTAGGTGTGAATATCTTTACGTCTGTACATACTCACTCACATACACACACGCACAACCATATATACATGTATACATGTACACACACATATATATTAGAGATTGAACCTGTGCATGCCCAGCAAGTTCTCTACCACTGAAACATACCCTAGCTATAGGTATAAATATAGATTAACCCTTTCCATCTCTTACCTTTTCAGCCTGAGAACATCTTTCCTCTTAAATCTGCTATCGTTCCCTTTGTCTGCTAATTCAGTTTGTAGATCTTCCATTACTGTTAATATGTGACCTGCAAACTCCATATTTAGCTAACTGATTGAGTCTTATTTGATCCTAGGTTCTGTCCAATGTGATCTGACTTCCAACTTTGCCTACCCCTCTGCTTTAGCAATTGAATTAGGTCAGTGTATTTTAACAATGCCTCCCCCGCCCCAAATTGTGTATGATTTAGCTTCTACAGCCTAGCTTGCAAAGCATGAGAATTGGGGATTCCTGCCCAGGTTGCAGCTAACAGAGCCTCCAGTGCCAGGGATGTGAGGCACATGTTTAGTCTTTCCTTAATTGCCCACGTGCCCATGTTTGCATAGAGGCCAACCCCTAAACTGGCCCCTACCATCCACCCATTACTCCCCATGGGGATGTATGGGCATATGCTCATTCCACCTTTCTGGCCTAGCCAAGGTTAATATTAGACCTTCTAGCTGGGCAGTTATTCCCGAAAGCCACAGGGCGTTGTTAATATTCATGTGACCGCAGGGACTCATCAATATTCATGAGGTATCCACAGTCTTCCTTCAGGCTCTTAGCTTGGAGAAAACAGGAATGATTAGAGTTTCTAGAACTTAAAACTAACCCTATTTCCTAGAGTCTTTTGAGGAGGAGGCAAACCTTAAGGTAAATGTCTGGGCCAAGAGTAAAAGTTTTCATGCCAATATCCTGAACTGGTCTGACAACTTAGAGTTGTGCTGGACGGCTGCTGTGAATATTATTGTCCTTACCCAGCATTTACTGAGCACTACTGGGTTTAGATTTCTTGAGCACGGGTACTGGAATGGAGGACAGGGAACTAGCATCTCTGTGTATATGTGTCTGTATGTGTTTGTGTGTGCATGCATCTGCATTTGTGTGTGGAGAGCAGAGGGCAGCCTTCTACCTTGTTTGAGACAGGGTCTCTTGCTTTTTTTTCCACTGCATGCGCCAGGCTCTCTGGCCTGTGAGCTTCTGGCTATTCTCCCCCAACTCCCCGTCGAAATGCTGGGATTACAGATGTGTGCTGCTGTGCCTGGCTCTCCATGACTTCTGGGCACTCAAACTCAGGTCCTCATACTTGAGCTTTACCAACTCAGCCATCACCTCCTGAGCCTCGAACTTACTGTTGCTTTGAGACAAGGCCTCTCACTGAGGCTCGAGCTTGCAGATTCACCGGCTGGCCAACGAGCTTCATGGATCCTCTTGTCTGCCTTCCCAGGGCTAGCATTATAGGTATAGCCATCAGACCCCAGCATATCTATATATGTAGAGACTGAGCTCAGGTCCTTCAGCGTGCACAGTAAACACTTTGCCAGGGGAGCCACCCCCCCCATCTCTAGTTAAGTACTAGGGATACACAGATGGCCAACCTGATTCCTGTCCCAAGAGTCAGATGTCTTAGACGTGGGCACAGGTTTTCATGCACACAACCCAAGAAAGAGTGTTATGTAGGGAAAAACGAAGTGCCTAATGAGGACAAATGGAGTGTTCTCTGTGGGGAAATTCGTGGACTCTCAGAAAGCTCCCGAGAAATGGCTAGATCTAAAGCAGTTCTCAAACCTGTGGATCACGACCCCTTTGGGGGGGGGGGTCAAATGACCCTTTCACATGGGTGGTGCCTAAGACCATTGGAAAACATATGTTTACGTTATGATCCATAACAGTAGGAAACTTACAGCTGTGAAGTAGCAGCAGAAGTAATCTTATGGCTGGGGTCACCACACCATGAGGAACTGTACTAACGGGTGGCAGCATTAGGAAGGTTGACAACACTGATAAGAAAAGTCACTTGGAGGAACCTTCTTCTGGGTTCCCTGCTTGTTAGCCTTGACTGTCTCTGCCTTCACCAGGGGCTCCCCTGTCCTCAGACCTGTTGAGTGGAACCTTTAAGTGTGCATCCGAGGTGGGGAATTGCAAGGGAATCTCCCTTGAAAGATTTAATTTAACTCCCTCAACTGTGGTCTGTGGTTCAGTTTGGAAACTTAGCATCAGAGTTAGGCATTCTGGTGATGCACACCTTGCAGGTGGGGCAGGAGGATTTGGAGCTCACAGTCATCCTCGGCTCCATAGCTAGCTGAGGCTAGCCTCCAAATGGGCACACCTGTATTCTAAACTTGGTAGGCTAAAACAAGAAGACAGTTGGAGGTTCAAAGCCAGCCTGGGCTACACACTAAAAACACTTGTTTTTTTGTTTTGTTTAATTTTTAAGACAAGAAAAAAAATTTATTGCCTTTGGATTTTTCAGGGTTGTTGTTATTGTTTTGTTCAAAAAAAATTTTTTTTTTTGAAATGGCCTCTTGTAGTCCAGATTGACCTCAAACTCACTAGGTTGGCTTTGGATCCTTGGTCCTTCTGTCTCCACCTCCCAAATCCTGAGATTCTAGGCATGAGATTCTGCCTAAAAATATAGACAGACAATAACAACAACAAAATTCAAAACAAAAAGCCCAGGTCAACCACCTAAGTAAGCAAACACTTGAGATGACAGTATGACTAAAGAAACCCCGGCACAGGGCCCAGGCCACCCGCCCTCCCTCCCGTTGTATTTAGGATTAGTGGGCTCTTGGAATTTTGGTGTCATGCTTGAAAGATTCACGGGGGCCTCTGTACCGTAGGAGAACCAGGGCAATAATAAAAGAAATGGATTATGCTCCCAGCCATTTCATTCACGATAGTCCAAAAGGAGATGGACTTGTGATAGTGAGGGATACTACAGTCGGGGTAGAGAGATTGTCTTACCTGATGAGACTATGACCAGAAGCTTTGGGAACCCTTTTTCTAGAATTCAAGGTGCCTTCTCTAATGACCAGTGCATCAGTCTCACTTGGGAAAACTAGGGAGCTAGGTTAGGAGAGGACATGAGTATCCTACATTTCTATGGCTGACTTTATTTCCCTTAACTTACCAGTTTCTGATAAGATCCGTTAAAAAGCAAACAAACAAGCAAAAACCCCTCTCTCTTCTTCCAGAGGACCAGGGTTTGATTCCCAGCACCCACATGATGGTTCACAACCATCTATAACTCCACTTCCAAGGGAATATGATGCCCTTTTCCTGGCCTCTGTGGGCACTGCATGCTTGTGGCTCATAGACATATGCAGGCAAAACAACCATACGTATATAATAAATGATTATCTTTTAAAATCCTCTCATTGTTTCATTTGATGGAATCCCACATATTTTTGTGGTGACATTTGGAGAAATGCTTATATGCATTTGAACCATTAATCCTACTGTGGGCAGATAACATCTCCCTCCTTTCTTCCCAATAAAGACCTTGGGAACCGGAGGAAGCGTGCTGCCCCTAGAACTGGTTCAGTATTGTGCAGTAGGGGAAACTTAATTTTGGTCTTTAGAGACAAAATCTCCAAACTTCCTTCCTTTCCCTTCCCCATGGACTAGCCTGCTGGACTGGAACTCACTTCATAGTTCAAACTCAGAGCAATCTTCCTGTCTCAGCCTCCCAAGTCCTGGGATTACCCACCCATTACTCCCTCATCTCCTCGTATTTCTTCATTTTATCTCTTTACAAAGTTGTGTAGGTTTTTATTTTGATCTTCGTGAGTCACACAGGTATTCTTTAAGATGGATGAAGAATTTCTACACCTAATAAGTCAGTAGGTAAAAGATTCTAGAATGTACAATAGACCTTGTATCTCTTACCACCCTAGCTCCAGTTCATGTCTGGTCCATGGTAGATGCTATAGATATATCTGGTAAATTGAATTAACAGATGTATTATCTGTGGGATAAACTGACTTCTCAGTGAACCTATTAAATATCAGAATGAGAGACATGGAAATATAAAGCAGTATGAAATGTCTAAGTCACTGCTTGTGGAACACTGTTGTCATTATAATGTTGGATGAGAAGAACTTGATCATGTCATGTGGGTGCAAAATTAGAATCTCTGCTTAAAACCAAGAAAACCCAAATAAGGTGCTGTAGAGAGAATTTTAAAATAGACTGTATTAACTAGAAAAGTACAAGACTCTTGGAAAAGGAACTTAGAAGACTTATGGCTTTAACACTGGAGACAAGCGTACAATAGAAGGCTCTGGAGAAGTGGTTCCCAACCTGTGGGTATGGGTGTGGCCCCTTGGAGTTCAAACGACCCTTTTACAGGGGTTGAATATCAGATATTCTGCATATCAGGTATTCACATTACGACTCATAGCAGTAGCAAAATCACAATTATGAAGTAGCAATGAAAATAATTTTGTGCTTGGGGGTCACCACAATATGAAGAACTGTATTAAACGGTCACAGCATTAGGAAGGTTGATTGAGAACCACTGCTTTGGAAGAACCAGAAATGAAAAGGAATTGTGGTTGGAGTTCCCAAGGTGTCAGACCTGGAAACTGGAGTGAATTTCTCCAGGGATCACCCTTTGGTAGAAATTAAGCAAGTACTGTACCACTGAGATATGTCCTGGCTTCAGAACTTATAGAACTTAATGTTCTCTTAGACTTTATCCCTTTAGCATTTGTGATGAATTAAGGAAGGCAAAAGCCAGGTCCATCCTGTCCACTCAGCTACCAGGGAGGAGACGGCAGGTGGCGCCAAAACCTTGGTGTATTTGTGCTGCCTGGGACTGGTGATTCAGAGAGGGAGGGATTCTCTTGATTGGGTCAAGGGAGTTGGAGGATTGGCTGCCTGAACGTGGCTCAGATAAGACATTCATGTAGGCTTGGTGTCTTCTAGCTCCCCAGCACCCAATACCCAGGCACTGGGTCTTGACAGCCTACTTTTGGCAAGATGGTTAGTGGGAGGGAGGGACCCTAGCACATCTGAGCCGATGAGCCTGGTCACTCCCGACTGGCTCGTCTGAGCTTTGCTCCAGCAGGTACAGTGGTTTGGAAGGCTCTGCCTCATTCCCTGAGCTGCCCTTTCCTGTGATTTGTTTGGGGTTGTTTTGTTTGTGTGATTGGGCATCAACTCTGGACCTTGTGCCTGCTAGCATGCTCCCGTTGATGACTGACCTTCATCAGCAACTCTGTTTTCTTTTTCTTGTTATCCTTTGTTTTCCTGAGACAAGGTCTCACTATGTAGCTCAAGCTGTCCTCAAACTTGATATATGCGCTTGGCTTACCTCAGACTCACAGTAATCCTGCCTAGGCCTCCTAGGTGCTGGAAATACAGATGTGTACCAGCTTGCCTGACTTGATTCTGTTTTGTGACAGTTTTTCTTCTTGGGGCACTTTCTTTGTTTCAAGTACTTCCTAAGGATAGATTTCTTTTTTCTTTTCTTTTTTTTTTTTTCCCTTTCCTCAACCCCAATTTTCTCGGGGGGGGTGGGTTGGGGGGGGGGGGATGGGATGGCACACCCTAGTCCCTGGACTAATTTAAAGTGGAGGTGCTGGTTGGGAGAGTAAGACCAGGGAAGAAAATTGATTAGTGGCTCTGAGAAGGAAACAGTGCACTGTCAAGACTGTGGGACACCAAAGCAGACTGTCACAGTCACCCAGGCTCTGAGCAAACTCCTAAGTCTGGCTCCTTAGCATCCCTGAACTGGTGCAGGCCTAGGCTGCCCCCAACCCTGATTGATTCCAACAGCCTAGTTGTTAGCTCCCTTCTAGCATTGTCCCTGAGACGCCCCTAATTTCCCCACTCCCTTGGCAAACCCGCCGGGCTGTCTCCAGCCTTCATTCCTGGAGCTTGTTCCTTGGGCCTCCCCCTTCCCTGAGGTGTGTTTAAGGGCTGGGCGGAGCTGGCCGCCTGAATCCCCTGTGGCTCCTTTGGTTCCTGGTTCTATATATATCCCTGTCCTTCTCTGCACAGGGTTTGATATGGCTTTATGGGCATTTCCATCCGCTTTACAGACACAGCTACCACAGAGGCCTGTTTCACCCGAGAAACCTCAGCGGAGCCCGGCCTGTAGAGAACTCAGTCTGGTCGCTGAATCAAAGCTCTCTTCTCTTCCTGCCCTCCCCAGCCCTCCTGCCCTCCGCCTCCATCTCCTGGCTCCTTAACCCCAAGTGAACAACAGAACCCTGGGGGAGTGCTCGGGCTCCTTGGCACAGCCATCGGAGCCCCAGAGACTTGCGGAGAATTCCTTAGTGTCCATTCTCAGCCAAGTTAACTGGGGGAAGGTCTGACCCTAATTTTTGGCTTAGGCTCTGTGGTAAGAGGGCATTTTAGGGAAAGAACAGATTCCAGCAGCATTGGCAGGTTCTCTGGAGGCCTGTGATGAGAAAGCATAGCCTTTGACGCTGACACTGAGGGAGTCTTTGGGATATCTGAGGAGATGCAGGAGCCGATGTAGATTTTGTGGGCTCAAAGTGATGAAGAGACCAGGTTATGCAAGACAGTAGAGAAATCCAGGCGTGATGATCCACATCTGTAATCCCAGCACCTGGGAGGCTGAGGCACGTGGATCACCAGCCTGAGTTTACATAGTGAGTTCCGGGTCAGCCTGGGCTACAGAGAGAGACAGTGTCTCAGAAAACAAAAACCAAACAAGCAGACAAAAAGACAGTAAAACAGACACCACTCCCAGGAAACTTCATGTGGCTTCTTCTTGGGTTGGGTCAATTGGTGGAATCTAGTTTTGAAAGGGAAAGTTTGTACAGAATAAAGGAGAAACCTTGTTGAGAAGTTTAAATTTGTATTAGGAAGAAATAGCAACTGCTACCCTACCCCCATTTTTCAGATGTTTAACATCCCAGATCACAGTAGCTACTATTTTTTTTTTTCCCCTCGAGACAGGGTTTCTCTGTGTAGTTTTGGTGCCTGTCCTGGAGCTTGCTCTGTTGACCAGGCTGGCCTCAAACTCGCAGAGATCTGCCTGGCTCTGCCTCCTGAGTGCTGGGATTAAAGGTGTGCACCACCACCACCACCACCACCACCACCACCACCACCACCACCACCACCACCGCCCGGCTTAGTAGCTACTATTTTGTGTACCTGTTGTATGCCAGGCACTCAGCTGTGGCTCTGAATGCTAACTGTCACATTTTTATGAATTAATATCATCCGTAGTACAGGGAGTAAAACTGAAGTTCAGACTTGGCTTTGTCCCACGAAGGATCAGCTCATCTGTGTGAAGTTCTTTCTTCCTGTCCAGCTGGGCCCAGCCAAGACGGCAGCTCACTGCTGGTGCCTGGAGGCCTTCATCCCTGGCCTGCAGACATCCATCCATTCGTGACTTTTGCCGTCCTGAGTGGCCTGGATAGGTGTTTTCTTTCCCCTGTGGTGTTTGTTTACTGTTCTTTCGTAGGATTTCAGATTTCCATGATGGTGGAAGGCTTGTAAAATGAAAGGGTGGGGAAGGTTACTGTGGCAGGAGCCAGTGCTGGACCAGGTTGAGCCAGCAGCACAGACATCTTTTATGATGGTGCGTAGGGCTGGGAGGCTTATAAAGGCGATGCAGGCAGATAGGGGGATAAATCATGTAAGCAGTGGGCAGAGTGGTGAAGTCGAGGTTAGGAATTAACTTTGTGTTGGATGGAGCCCAGGCTGTGGGATGGGAAGAGAGGCCTCTCCTCCTTTCCTTCCCCTCCACTCTGGTCTTCGCCTCTTCTTTCAGTTGGCCCTATTCACTTCAGGCTGTGACATGTTTGCTGTAGCCCGTCCTGTCCCTCCTCCAAGCTGCCTGGACTAAGTCAACAAGGGAGAGTGTACCCTGAGCAAGGGGAAAGTATTCCATGCCGTCTAATCAGACTGCTCGAGTCTTGCCCATTGGAGTACAACAGGCTGTTTCCTCCCCTCCTGCACTGTACACAAGGGTGCTACCTGCTCCTGTCTACCTGTTCTTGTGTATCATGGCCTTCCTAGAGAAAGGACTTAAATCCTCTGCGATCATAAGGAAAATAGAAAACACCTTTCCAGCCATTCTCCTCCCTGCTGGGATAAGCTTAAGCTTAACTTGGCTTCTTTTGAGAGCTGGGGCAAATCCAGATCTCTTCATTCAGGAATATTTGATGATGGAATGCTTTCCTCCTAAGCAGCTCTCTGTGTGTCATGTACAAAACTTAGTAGGATCTGAGAGAAAAGCAGAGAGGCCCTGTGAGTTATCCATGTGAATCTGTGTCTCTAAAGAAGCGGAGTTTAAAATTCCCGGAACACTTTTGTGTGTGTGTGTGTGTGTGTGTGTGTGTGTAACGGTGAGTGCTGAGCCTGAGTGGGGTCCTTTCCCCTCGCTGCCCTCTGTGTAATGCTTTCCACATGGTGGCTGATCAGTGTGTGCTTCTGACTCTGTTCTGGCCCTTGCCTTGCAGGATTGGTCAGCCCCAAGCTCTCTTCTTCTGCCCCCCCCCCC
>CABHPP010121521.1:0-47868 GCA_902168425.1 Peromyscus attwateri
CTTTATTTATTAACATATTTGTCATACAGAACATCCCACAGCACCGGGTCCTGTGCTCAGTACATGAATTGGCTGTTTGAAACCTGGGGCTTAGTAGAGACCCTTGGCTCAGCCTGGGAGGAGGGGACTAGACCTGCCTGGGCTGAGTCCACCAGGTCGATCTCAATCCTCGGGGGAGTCTTTGCCCTGGAGGAGATGGAAATGGGGGGTGGGCCGGGGGAGGGGGGCGGGGCAGGAGGAGGGAGAACGGGGGAATCTATGGCTGATCTGTAAAGTTGAATTATATTGTAAAATAAAATAAAATAAATTCAAAAAAAAGAAAGAAAAAAAAAGATATTCTTAATAAACAGAAAAGGGTAATAAAGACCCCCAAAGATGGATTAAGCATTGCTTTGTTAACTTTAATATGTTTAAGTGCTAATGAGAAAGAAATAACTGCTGTGGAGAGAATAGTAGGAAAAAAAACTGCTAAATTAGATCAGCCTGTGTATTTAAAAAATATGTGACCTCAGAATGGAAACAAGGATATGTGTTACATTGAGGAAGAGGTTATACATTTGTTTCTGCAGGAGAAGAAAAGCTGTGGTTACCACCGAGATTTATAAAGATTATATTTGAACAAGAGAAACTTCCTGTGTAAAGGAGAAGTGATAAATAAAAGAGAATTTATCTGACAGCTTGGTCATTCAATCGAGACAAACTTATGAAGAGTAACAAATGGCTTTCATTTGATCAAGCACAAAAAATAAGAATAAAATAATAATATTTTCAAATGACAATGTACCAAAGACACACTTGTCTTACTGGCAGGAAAGGAAAAAAATGGGTTTTCTTTAACCACGTGCCTTAATTCCTTGTTAAAATGTTAGACTATAGATTGCCACATGGCCCATGCCATCTTAGCCATCAGCTCTTGAGTTTCCTCTTAAATAAAAAGGGTATTTTCATTGCTTGGTATTAAAGAAACACAGTTAAGAGATTTAAAATGTTTTATGTGAATTCAAAGGGTTACTACATTTTATATTCGTTTTCTAAATCTCTAAGATTTGGAGTGATTTGGAGCTAAGATAAAATATTTGAACAGGCAGTGGTAGCCCATGCCTTTACTTACAGCAGAGACAGCTGGACCTCTATAAATTAGTTGTTTTCTAAATTCTAGCATTACCATAAACAAGGTGGTGGTAGCACATACCTTTTATCCCATCACCCAGGAACAAAATTCAGATACAGCTCCTAATCGGAATGTTTGCACACTAGAAAAATCATATACCATATTTGCAGATTATTATAAACCCTCTATAGGGTTACTGGAAAGGCACGATTTCTAATAGGGATGGGAACAAAGAGCAGCTTTTGTAACTGCCAGTTTGCTCTTCGTGCATGCAACCCTAACCAATATTGAACTAGATGATACTCTAATATCATATTTATTAGTGAATTGGCAACTGGGAATCCTTCATAAAGCAAAAAAGGAGTCCACCAATATTTGCCTGCTGGCTTCTATTGCAAATGCTTTCCATATACAAAGAATAAATATTCTCTCTTTGAAAAACAAATCTGGACATTGCCTTACATAAGAGCATCCCTTACAATGATGGATTGGATCTGTTCAAAGGTAGAGTCCTTCACAGGCTTAGCCATAGAAGGAAAGGTATTACAGTGGAGCAGGTACCTATCTGAGCTAATTTTGTGACCAGGTTTTAGTAGCACAGGGGTCTGTGCCTTCCCACATTGAGGACTATTGACTATAAGACAAATATAAGGAAAGTAAAAGGGAAAAATCTCTATCTTCTCCAATTCATGGTGCATGTGCTATGATATAGCTATATGTTAAGCAAAATGGAAAACCACTAACTGGCAGATCAAAGGCAAAGATATCTGGTTATGGGAGGCATAAATGGGAATGACAAAACCTAGCAAAATTTAGCAAAAACATCAAATTTTATGTAGCTCATACAGGCAAGAAAGACAAATGAATGAAATAATGGACAAATTATCATCATGTTTAATTGAGACTAAAGTTTTAAAATTTGCCAGGGAACAAATTTAGAATAAATCAGCAAGAATGTTAGATTAAACATTTGAAAAACTTGAATGTTTACTCCTAACACTGAAAAATGAGGGGAAATGGAGAACCAAATTTAAACCAGTATAACACTATGAGAATAGCTACTATAAGGAATTTATAGTCAGGCAGTGGTGCACGCCTTTCATTCAAGCCCTTGGGGGGCACATGCCTTTAACACCAACACTTAGGAAGCAGAGACAGGCACCTAAAAATTACAGTATATTTTATTTAAAAGCCCCTTGCAAAGGGTAGGCTGAAATTCAAAGTGAATGTCCTTTGTGATCTAAAAACAAATACACTTTAACCTTGAATTTATATATACAGAGAATGGGGAATATAAGTATATTTATCCACACACAATAAGGTATATTTAATTTCAAAATTTCAAAAAGAACTTTTTTTATTGAAAGATAATACTTTTCTATTGCGTAAAACCATTTTGCCCTAGCAAAGATATAACCTGCCAAAAAAGGAATCCTCTAAAGTTAAGGTTCAGGCAGGATTTTACTTTTATCTTTCCAGGAGAATAAAAGCATCCAACTAAGGAATCCAGAGACCATTGGAGAAGTGAGAAGTGAGACATCTGAAGAAGGACAGATCATCACAAAAAAAAAAAATGTCCCAGGAAAAAGAGTAAATGGGGTCATTTGGTATTGCCTACCTCCACTCTTCTACTGGCCAGGATGTTCCCTAAACTGACAAACACCATGCAAAGATCTGATTCTGACTACAAACTTCTCAGCATATTCAAATGTTGAATTCATATGAGACTGACATGAACATTTTACAGTACTTTGAACTCAGAAATACTTAATCATAAGACTGTCAAATACAACCAGGCTGGACATTGTGGAAAGCTTGGCAGAAATAGCTTCATTGTTGTAAATAGTTTTACTATGTTAGAGTTAAAACCTTTCCTTTTATTTAGACAAAACGGGGGAAATGTTGCAGGCTATTTGATCACAAAGATCAAATGTGACTCCCAATATTGTGTTATTTACTGGAAAAACATGCTTCTACCTGTGGTGTAACTCAGTCCAAGTACAAACCTTTAATCCAAGAACTTTCTGCTTGAATGTTGAAAACAAGGATTAAATAAAGTCAACCATATTCTAAGAGGCAGAGCAAACAACCTGTTGATAGGGAGGATGGAGAAAGAGAGATGCACAGGAAGTATAATGGAGGGAGATCCAATTAGAGGAGTTTTTGTTTGAGATGGAGTAGAGGAAAGCTCTCTTTCTGGAACAACAGCAGAGGAGGAAGCATCTGGTTGCTTTCTATGCCTCTCTGAGCTAGCAGGTTTTCACCCTAGCATTTGGCTCCCAAGTCTTTTTTGATAAAATAAAACAATAGAGACTTAATTAAAAACAACAATCTGCAACAGGCAAGAAACCTGACCCCAGGGTTATGAAAGTGTAAGAATGAGCCCTGCCTCTCACCAGCTGCAGTGCACAGGGGAGTGGGCCCTACACACCTCCTTGACAGCACACTAGAGCTGACCCTGTAGTTGGGGTCAGTGTAGGGGTGACAGATCTGAGGGCATAAAAGCAGGAATGCTGATAGTGTCCCCCATTCTTATGGCCCATGCAGCAATTGGAAGAGAGGGCCCTACACTTTGGGCAAAACAACAGAGCTGGCCCAGGTGGTATGAGTGTGGGTGAGCCAGATTTAAGGATCTGAGAACAGGAGAAATAACTCAGCTCCTTGCTGCAGCCTACATTGGATGAGCTAGCCAAGACAGTGCTGGAGAACTCATCAGAATAGTGATGAGGGAAAGCTGGTTAGCTGACAAACCAAGCTACCACCCAGGCCTGTGGTGATATATCATGTACCCTAAGAAAGCTTTCCTTGAGAATCAGAGGACAGAGCCAGCCACTAGGTTAAGCATAGAGGCCAGACAGTGGTGGCACACACCCTTAATCCTAACACTCAGAAGGCAGAGATCCATCTGGATTTCTGTGAGCTCAAAGCCACACTGGAAACAGAGTCAGGCAGTGGTGGCACACACGTTTAATCCCAGTACTGGGAAGCACATATGCCTTTAATCTCAGGAAGTGATGTCTGTTCAGAGAAAGGTGTATAAGGCATGAGGAAACAGAAACTCACTTTAGGCTGAGGATTTCATAGAGGTAAGAACGTGGCTGACTTGTTCTGTTTCTCTGATCTTTCAGCTTTCATCCCAATATCTGACTCCATTTTTTTTTTTATTTATAAGACCTTTTAAGATTCTTGTTACACAGGCCCAGACCCAGTGCTGAGTCAGTTCACCCCAACACCCACCTCATCTACGAACTGTTGGAGCAGGTGAAGGGGACAAACCTACAGACCCAAAACTGCGAGATCTCCACAACACAGGACAACAGGATATCCAAGAGGAGTCTTAGTGAGAGCCCATTATCAACAGTGTAGCAGAAGCCAGAGCCCTAGAACCAGAGCATTAACTCATAGCAATGAACATTTATAAGTAAAGATGAATGGACTAAGGGTAAATTGTGTGACTCAATGGCCACACTACAGCTTCCACAATGAGACTATTCTTTTTTTTGTTGTTGTTCTGTTTTGTTTTAGTTTAGTTTAGTTTTTGGTTTTCCTTTTAAATTTTATTTTGTTTTGGAGGGTGAGTTGCAAAGAGAGAGGGTGGATGCAAGGGGAGGGAGATAAATGAGATCAAGATAAATGATGTGAAATTCACAAAGAATCAATAAATGTTAAAAGAATTTAAAAAGATAGAATGAAAAATTAAACAAAATATGGTCTTCATATGCACCACACATTGTACTTTAAAAGCTTAAATTGTGAACAATTCTGTGGTAATAAATTCAAACCATTAAGATGAAAGAACAGATTTTAGGGGGAAAATGGTTGTCGAGAAATCAGAAAAAGAAAAAAAAAGCAGAATTGTTTACATATTTATAGCACACTATGGGGGGCTCAGCCCCTAGATAGCCCTCTCCCAGGGTCCAGGAAGAACTGCCACCAGCTGAATATCTAATCTTTGATGATAATAAATGAATCTAAGTACACAAAACTCTTTAGACCATACATTTTATTTTCCTGAGTCAAGATTCTACCTATACTGTTTCAGTTCTATTCTTACATTTAGCTTCTTTCTATCCTTTTTCTTCCTGTCCTATCCTAGTTCTAACTAACCTCCTTTTGCCTCATCCTTCTATTCATCTTCATTTCTCTCCATCTTGGTCCTTCCCATTCCTCTCCGGGAACTGGTCTCTGTCTTCCCTGCAGCCTGACTCCTACAATACAATACAAAAGCTTCCAAGGACCCCACTAGAGCTGTGAAAGCCAGCTTCGTTTGCAATCCAAAAGGGGAGTGAATAGAGGAGGTGAGGTCAGATAAGGCTTGGAATAAGTCAGAAAGGAAATTTATGTGCTCAAAATATATTCTTATAAGTGGTTAGGTGAGTCTATCATAAGTTTGCTCAAACTACAATCTTAGAGGTCATTAGGTAAACTAGTCTATAGGTCATTAAAATAAAACTATTTCTATTTTTCTGTGCTACCATATGTACTGGCAGGGTGGGGTAACTTTGCTCAGGGCTAGGAAACCTGTCTCAAAGCTACTTTGTAGTTGGTATGTAAAAATCCCATTTGTTCTGAGTCAATTGCTCTGGAATGCCATTTGGGCTGAGAGAGAAAGGAGGACCTGAGCTTCATTTGCATAAGAAATAAAGCCATGCATCTACATATCCACCTGTCTCCTTTAGGCATCATCTCTGTAAGGGTGTTACTTTAGTTCAGCTCAGCAGCAGGTCTGAGAAGCTTATACTGTTTGCCATTATGGCCTAGGAGTTATGGGTACACAAGAAATTGATATAGCTATTCCTATTCCTATTGATAGTAGGAAATAGCTGATATATTAAAAGCCGAATAACATCAAATATTCTTTCATATTTGATTTCTCCTCCAGAAGGATTCCTTGATCCTTCTAGGTATAGCTTTATCATATACAGCTTAATCTCTATTTCATATTCTTGCAATCTTCAAAACATATTTATTTATTATACTTTTTCATTTTCATTTTTGGTAATTTCATATTTCATACAATGTATTTTATCATGTTAACTCTACCCCACTCCTATAGAATCATTCTCACTTTCGCAAGCCCTCCAACTATGTATGACCACTTTAAAACACACACACACACACACACACACACACACACACACACACACACACCAAGTCTAGTTAGTGCTGCCCATACATTCTTTTTGATGTGAGGTCTTCACTGGGGAGTGGTTGGCTCACCAAGGACAGTTACTTTAAAAAAATCTGACACTGACACTCCCTCTCCTAGTTATTTTCAATTGGCAATAGCTCCTTAGTTAGGGATAGGTGATGGTTTCTAGCCGTGCCCTTACACTGCGAGGAAAAGTCATGAAACATGACAGAATCCACTAACAAGAGTTTTATTAAGACAAGGAGAAAGGGATAAATGTGACCAGGCCTGTGGAAGGACACATGTGAGAAGGGCGTGGGGGAACACAGGTCCTGTCTTTTAAGGGCCAGCTCACACCTGCACACACAGGCTCAAGTGGCTACTCCATATGTGTGCATAGATCATGTGGTCAGGTGCACCATTACGTGACCACACAGCCATGGGGCATAGGTTTCACAGGACATATGACCCAGAAATGACTAGGCTGAAATGACTAGGTATCCTGCCCAGCATGTGTGACCATGGGGATGTGGTTGGAATTCCTATCAATGGGACTTTATATCCATCTCTCAGCTGGATATTTTATATTTTAAGCTTTGATGGTTTTTGTGCATGCTGTGCAAACCTGCTGTGAATTCCTCTGTGACTCAATTGAGCCTATAATTTCAAACATTCCAAAAAGGAATATTCTGAGTCCAAGTGTACCATGTATCAAAATTTAACCTCCTAGAAGCAGAAAATGAGATTTCAAAACTCTATACCATATTTCAAAATATATAGAGGAACTAAATTTCAATTCAAAGTATCAGGTCAAATAAGTAAATATCAAAATCAGATGTACTATATTTTTCATTTCATTGAAAATAGATTTTTAATTCAATTATATTCTGATTATGTCTTCCCTTCCCCGCTCTTCTCCAAAATTTCCTACATTCATTCTTTCCATTGGAATCCACACCCTCCTGTCTCTCTTTAGAAAATAAATAAGCATCAAAATAATACTAATAAAATAAAATAAAAACTAACCAAAATATGACAAAACAAACAAAAGAAAAAGATCCCAAGAAAAACCATGAGGTATACATGTAGATACTTGTTCTATATACAGTACTCACTTAAAAACACAAAAACAGAAGTTGTAATATATATGCAAAGGACCTGTAAGTTTAAAAATAGAAAAAGACAACAAAATGCAGTGATAAAATTTAATGAGACCATGACCCTCCAAAGATGTCACTGAGTTCTTTTTGTGTTGGCCATCTACTACTGGGCATGGGACCTGCTTTTAGGAGTGGTTTGTAAATCCAGAGAGACAGCAATGTACGGAAATGATTTTTATTTTATTTTTGTCTTGCCTTGTTATGGGTTCTTTTTTTTTAAGGAATTTTATTATTCATTTTACATACCAATCACAGATTCCTGTCTTCCCTCCTCCCACACCTCCAGCCTTCCCCCACCCACCCCTATCCCCTCTTACAAGAAGGTAAGGCTTCCCATGGGGAGTCCACAGAGACTGGTACCATCAGTAGAGGAAGATCCAAGCCTCTCTCCCTGCCTCAAGGCCGTACGAGGTGTCCCACCATAGGTAGTGGGCTCCAAAAAGCCAGCTCTTACACCAGGGATGGATCCTGAACCTACTGCCAGGGGACCCCTTAAGCAGATAAAGCTACACAACTATCTCGCTTATACAGAGGGCCTAGTCCAGTCCTGCAGAGGCTCCACGGGTGTTGATCTAAATTTCATGAGTTCCCACTAGTTTGGTTTGGTTGTCTCTGTAGGTTTCCCCACCATGATGTTGATGTCCCTTGCTCATAGACTCCCTCTTCTCTCTTTGACTGGGCTCCTGGAGCTCAACCTGGTGGTGTTTGACTGTGGATCTCTGCATCTGCTTTCATCAGTTACTGGAGAATGGCTCTATGATGACACTTAGGGTAGTCACCAATCTGATTACTGGGGTAAGGCAGTTCAGGCACCCTCTCCACTATTGCTAGAAGTCTAAGTTGGGGTCAGTCTTGTGGATTCCTGGGTACTTCCCTAGCACCGGATTTCTCACCATCACCATGATGTCTCCCTCTACCATAGTATCTCTTTCATTGCTCTCCTACTCCATCCCTGTTCCACCTCGACCAACCCATTCCCTTATATTCTCATCCCCCACCCCCCATCCTCCATTGGCCCCTCTTATCCCCAGTTTACTTATGGAGATCTCATCTATTTCTGCTTCCCATGGTGATCCATGCATCCCTCTTAGATTTCTCCTTGTTAGCTAGCTTCTCTGGAGCTCTGGATTGCAGTCTGGTTATTCTTTGCTTTACATCTAGTATCCACTTACGAGTGAGTACAAACCATGTTTGTCCTTCTGAGTTTGGGTTACCTCACTCAGGCTGATATTTTCTAGTTCCATCCATTTCCTTGCAAATTTCATGGTGTTATTATTTTTTTACTGGTGAATAGTACTCCATTGTGTATATGTACCATATTTTCTTAATCCATTATCTGGTTGAGGAGCATTCTAGGTTGTTTCCAGTTCTGGCTATTAGGAATAATGCTGCTATGAACATACTTGAGCATGTGTCCTTGAGGTATGATTGAGCATTCTTTAAGTATATGCCGAAGAGTGGTATAGCTAAGTCTTGAAGAAGATTGATTCCCAATTTTCTGAGAAACCGCCATACTGATTTCCAAAGTGACTATACAAGATTGCACTCCCACCAAGAGTGGAGGAATGCTCCTCTTACTCCACTTCCTCTCCAACATAAGCTGTCATCAGTGTTTTTGATATTAGCCATTCTGACAGGTGTAAGATGGTATCTCAGAGTCATTTTGATTTGCATTTCCCTGATGACTAAGGGTGTTGAGCAAAGTCTTAGATGTCTTTCAGCCATTTGAGATTCTTCTGTTGAGAATTCTCTGTTTAGCTCTGTAGCCCATTTTTAAATTTGATTGTTCAGTATTTTGATGTCTAGCTTTTTAAATTTTATATATTTTGGAGATCAGCCCTCTGTCAGATGTGGGGTTGGTGAAGATCTTTTTCCATTTTGTAGGCTGTCATTTTGTCCTATTACTGTGTCCTTTGCCTTACAGAAGCTTCTCAATTTCAGGAGGTCATATTTATTAATTGTTGCTCTCAGTGCTACTGGTGTTATATTTAGGAAGTAGTCTCCTGTGCCAATGCATTCAAGACTACTTCCTACTTTCTCTTTTATGAGGTTCATTGAAACTAGCTTTATATTGAGGTCTTTGATGCACTTGGACTTGGGTTTTGTGCATGGTGATAGATATGGATCTATTTGCAATCTTCTATATGTTGTCATCCAGTTATGCCAACACAACTAGTAAAGATGCTTTCTTATTTCTATATGTACAGGTGTTCATAGGTGTGTGGGTTAATGTCATGTTCTTCAATTCAATTCCATTGGCTCACACATTGGTTTTTATGCCAATACCAAGCTGTTTTTATTACTATAGCTCTATAGTAGAGCTTGAGGTCAGGGATCATGATGCCTCCAGAGGTGGCTTTATTGTACAGGATTGTTTTAGCTATCCTGGGTTTTTTGTTTTTCCATATGAAGTTGAGTATTCTTCTTTCCAGGTCTGTGAAGAATTGTGTTGGGATTTTGATGGGTATTGCATTGAATCTGTAGATTGCTTTTGGAAAGATTGCCATTTTATTATGTTAATCCTGCCTATCCATAAACATGGGATAGCTTTCCATTTTCTGATATCTTCTTCAACTTCTTTCTTCAGAGACTTAAATTTCTTGTCATACAGGTCTTTCACTTGCTTAGTTAGAGTTACTCCAAGGTATTTTATATTATCTGTGGCTATTGTAAAGGGTGATGTTTCTCTGATTTCTTTCTCAGTCGATTATCATTTGTATATAGGAGAGCTAGTGATTTTTTTTTTGAGTTAACTTGTATCCGGCCACATTACTGAAGGTGATTATCAGCTGTAGGAGTTCCCTGGTAGAATTTTTGAAGTCACTTATGTATACTCTCATATCGACTGCAAATAGTGAATGTTTCACTTTTTCCTTTCCAATTTTTATCCCCTTGATTTCCTTATGTTGTCTTATTGCTGTAGCTAGAACTTCAAGTACTATATTGAATAGATATGGGGAGAATGGACAGCCTTGTCTTATTCCTGATTTTAGTGGAATCAGTTTTAGTTTCTCTTCATTTAATTTGATGCTGTATATTGGCTTGCTGTCAACTGCCTTTATTTGCTTAGGTATGTTCCTTATATTCCTGATCTCTCCAAGACCCTTATCACAAAGGGGTATTGGATTTTGCTGAAGGCTTTTTCAGCATCTAATGAGATTATACAGTTTTTTCTTTCAGTTTGTTTTTATGGTGTATTACATTGACAGATTTTCATATGTTGAACCACCCTTGCATCTCTGGGATGAAGCCTACTTGGTCATGGTGGGTAATTTCTTTGATGTATTCTTAGATTCAGTTTGCCAATATTTTGTTGAGTATTTTTGCATCAATGTTCATGAGGGAGCCTGGTCTATAATTCTCTTTCTTTGTTGCATCTTTGTGTGGTTTTGGTATCAGGGTAACTATAGCCTCATAGAATGAGTTTGGTAAATTTTCTCTCGTTTCTATTGTGTAGAACAATTTGAAGGGTATTGGTATTAGCTCTTCTTTGAAATTCTGGTAGAATTCTGCACTGAAACCATCTGGCCCTGGGCTTTTTTTGGTTGGGAGACTTTTAATGACTGTTTCTATTTCCTTAGGGGTTATAGATTTATTTAAATTGTTTATCTGGTCTTGATTTAATTTTGGTATGTGGTACCTATCCAGAAAATTGTCCATTTCTTTTAGATTTTCCAATTTTGTGGAGTACAGATTTTTGAAGTATGACCTGATGATTCTCTAGATTTCCTCATTGTCTGTTGTTATGTTTCTGTTTTCATTTCTGATTTTGTTAATTTGGATGCTCTCTCGCTACCTTTTGATTAGTTTGGGTAAGGGCTTGTCTGTCTTGTTGATTTTCTCAAAGAACCAACTTTGTTTCATTGATTCTTTGTATTGTTCTCTTTGTTTCTATTTTATTGATTTCAGCTCTCAATTTGACCATTTCCTGGCATCTATTCCTCCTGGGTGAGTTTGCTTCTTTTTGTTCTGGAGGTTTTAGGTGTGCTGTTAAGTCACTAGTGTGAGATTTCTCCATCTTCTTTATGTGGGCATTTAGTGCTATGAATTTTCCTCTTAGCACTGCTTTCATAGTGTCCCATAAGTATGAGTATGCTGTGCATTCATTTTCATTGAATCCTAGGAATTCTTTAATTTCTTTCTTTATTTCTTCCTTGACTCCTTGGTGATTCAGTTGAGCATTATTCAGTTTCCATGAGATTGTAGGATTGTAGACTTTCTGTAATTTTTGTTGTTGTTGAAATCTAACTTTAAGCCATGGTGGTCTGATAAAATACAGGAGGTTATTCCCTTTTTTTTTTTTGTATCTGTTGAGATCTGCTTGTGACTGAGTTTGTAGTCAATTTTAGAGAAGATTCCATGGGGTGCTGAGAAGAAGGTATATTCTTTTCTGTTAGGGTGGACTGTTCTGTAGATATCTATATCTATTGAGTCCTTTGAGTCATAACATTTGTTAGATCCCTTATTTCTCTGTTAAGTTTCTGTCTGTCAATCTGTCAATTGGTGAGAGTGGGGTGTTGAAGTCTTCCATTATTAATGTGTGGGGTTTGGTGTGTGATTTAAACTTTAGTAATGTTTCTTTCAAATATGTGGGTGCCCTTGTATTGGGGGAATATATGTTTAGAATTGAGACTTCATCATGGGGGATTTTTTCTGTGATGAATATGTAATGTCCTTCAATCTCTTTTTACTGATTTTAGATTGAATTCTATTTTGTTAGATATTAGGATAGCTACACCATCTTGCTTCTTAAATCCATTTGATTGGAAAGTCTTTTCCCAGCCTTTTACTTTGAGGTAGTGTCTGTCTTTGAAGTTGAGGTGTATTTCTTGTATGCAGCAGAAGAATGGATCCTGTTTTCATATCCATTTTGTTAGTCTGTGTCTTTTTATAGGTAAATTGATTCCATTGATATTTAGGGATATTAATGATCATTGATTATTAATTCCTATTATCTTTTGGTGGTAGTGTGTGTACATTTCCTTTCTTTGGTATTTGCTGCTATGGGGTTATCAATACCTGTGTTTTCATGAGTGCATCTGACTTCCTTAGGTTGTAGTTTTCCTTCTAGTGCTTTCTATAGGGCTGAATTTGTGGATAGGTATTATTTAAATCTAGTTTTTTTTTTTTTGGAATATCTTGTGCTTCCATCTATGGTGATTGAAAGTTTTGCTGGGTATAGTAGTCTGGGCTGGCATCCATGGTCTCTTAGTGTCTGCATTGCATCTGTCTAGGACCTTCTGGCTTACAGAGTCTCCATTGAGAAGTTGGGTCTGCTTTATAAGTCACTTGGCCTTTTTCCTTTGCTGTTCTTAATATTCTTTCTTTATTCTGTATGTTTAGTGGTTTAGTTATTTTGTGGTGAGGGGACTTACTTTGGGGTTCTAGTCTATTTGGTGTTCTATAAACTTCTTGTATCTTCGTAGGTATTCCCTTCTTTAACTTGGAAAAGTTTTCTTCCTTGATTTTGTTGAATATATTTTCTGTGCCTTTGAGTTGGTATTCTTCTCTTTCTTTTATCCCTATTATTCTTAGGTTTGGCCTTTTCATGGTGTCCCAGATTTCCTGGATGTTTTGTATTATGACTTTTTTGGCTTCGGTATTTTCTTTGACTGACAAATCTATTTCCTCTATTGTATCCAAGAGATTCTCTCTTCCATCTCCTGTATTCTGTTGTTTATGCTTGTGTTTGTGTTTCCTATTCATTTACTCAGATTTTCTATTTCCAGTGTTCTCTATGTTTGTGTCTTCTTCATTGTTTCTATTTCATTTTTCAGGTCTTGAACTGTTTGCCTCATATGTTCAATTGCTTTTTCATAGCTTTCTTTAAGGGATTTATTGATTTCTTCCCATTTTTTGTTTGTCTTGTCCTCAATTTCTTTAAGGGAATTTTTCATTTCCTCTTTAAAGTCCTCTAGTATCTTCAAGAAGTTATTTTAAGTTTGCTTTCTTCTGCTTCTACATTGTGATGTTCAGGTCTTGCTGCTGTAGAACCACTAGGTTCTGGTGATGCCATATTGCTCTTTATGTTGTTGTATGCATTTTTACACTGGCTTCTCCCTATCTCTTCCTCTAATAGGTGTAAGTGGTGCCTGTGTCTGAGTGAGCTGCTTTTGGTCCAATCTATACTTGCTGTGTCTGTATCTCAGGGGGCCACTTTGGGTCCATTCTTAGCTTTTGGTATTATTAGAACTGATGGATTCTGTGTCTCAAGGAGCTGCTCTTGGTCCTATCAGGGCTCTTGGTCCAATGAGAGCTGGTGGATTCTGTGTCTCAGGAAGCCGCTGGGGTCCCAGAGGGATGGGTAGGGTTGGGGTAGGGCATGGATCTTATAGATTGCAGGGCCTGATGGGGAGTTTTGTTGGAGGGGTCTACCTTCAGGAGTCTTCCTTGCTGGTGGGCAACTGGAGCAGTGATGGGTGGGGGTTTCCCAGGACTGGTTGTATTCCAGGGCCTAGGTTCTAGAGGCAGGACTCTCTGGATCAGAAAATGATTTTTAATTTGTGAGCAGTTATTAATTGAAATTTCTGGGGTGGATATGGGGGTTGCACTTGATTCTCCTCTTAGCACTTGAATCCCATCTGACACTAACCCATGCAGGCAACCACAATCTCTGTGGATTATATATGGGTTGGTCCTGAAGTGTTTAGAAGGCCTTATTTTCTTTGTGATGTCAATCTCCATGGGCTCTTCTGATCTTTCCACCTCCTCCTCCACAGGGTTCCCTGAGCATTGTGGAGAGGATTCCAAAGAAGCATCCAGTTAGGATGGAGTATTATAGAGTCTCTTATTCTCTGCATATTGTCCAGCTCTGAGTCTCTGTATTTGTTCTCATCTACTGCAGGAAGTTTCTCTGATGATAGATGAGCAAAATCTGACCTGTGAGTATAGCATAATGTCATTAGGAATCATTTTATGGCTACATTTCTATTGCCATCTGGGGAGTCAGCCTGCAGGCAGCACAGGGCCCAAAGAGAAATCCACAGCATTGGCATAGCTAAGACTTTTCTATCTGAGGAGGTTAGAAAAAAGACACTCATACGTTCTCTTGATGGTTCTCTTCTTTATTCTTCTCTCATGTCACTCTCCTTTGTTCTCTCTCCCTCTGTCACTTATATGTGCCAACCAAATCTTTCAAGCAATGCAGGAATCATAAAGGGGTTACATTCCATTTGTCAAGTGAATGTAGGTAAAGACATTCTTTTTATCTCCTAACATGATTAAAAACAGAGTCATCCTGACAGCTCACATGCAATATACCTAAGTAGTTTGGCATAGAATAATAGATCATGAGCAAGCAAGGAGCACATTTTCTCAACCAACCCTCTTGTTTAAAGGCAACAAAGAAAGAATAGATTACTTTATTATCTATCTTGAGAGGTAATCTTAAAAGGAATTTTATTTTATTTTTTATTTATTTATTTATTTATTTTATTCTTTTGGTTCTCAAGACAGGGTTTCTCTCTGTAGCTTTGAAGTCTGTCATAGAACTCATTTTATAGACCAGGCTGGCTTCAAACTCATAGAGATCCTCCTGCCTCTGTCTCCCAAGTATGGGATTAAAGGTATGTACCACCACTGCCCAGCTTTTATAAGAAATTTTAAAGGAATCACAAACCTAAACTGCTGAAGAGCCCAAGAAAATGAGAAAATTATGTATTTGTAAGGTACACTTTTGAGTGTATTAGCCACTTTGACCTTTTGCCCTGCATTCTCCCAGGCAGGGGAAGGGCATTTCAAACTAACTCATGGCTATGTAAACATTTTGAACTAACACCTTGTAATCAGAAGTCATAAATTTTGGATTTGCTTTGGACCCCAAAGGTGCCCAGAGAGTACCAAATCTTGGGACATGGAGATACCCAGAGTGTCATAAATCTTCTAGTTCAGGCTTAGGTCAACATTCCTGAGATACTGTAAATTTCTCAGCATCAGCTCCAGTAGACACTTACGAGATACAATGGCACCATGACACTTTACATCTCAAAATATACTTTTGACCTGTGTGTGACCTCTGACTACAAAAAGAAACCTGCAGTATCCTTTCTGGGAGTCTACAGAATCAAATTACTCTCTGTAGTCCTGGCTAGTCAGAATTTTCTTCCCTGTAGTGCCCCTGAACCAAAGTTGTTTCTGTTTCTAAACTTTGGTGTTCTATTCCCTATTATTTGCACAATACTAGGACCCAACACTTTTATACATAAAAACCAGTCAGTCAGCTGAAATTTGAATTTTCAGGGTGCATACCCATATTAGCAAATTGAGGTCAGGAATAGGTACAAGGAATTAATCATCCATTAGCTAGCAATAGTTGGGCTCTTTTGTGTTTACAACACTAGCTTTATGAATCAGACAGCTCAGATATGTGTCCTTGTGAACTTTGGATTGCTTTTCTGGGGTTATTTATCTTAAAAACCATTAGAAAGCCTTCTAGTCTAATCTGAAGTTATAGTGAAGCTTTGTTTTAGTTAATTGTGCACAGAGAAACTTGTGACTGTATCTTTTTAACATTAAGAGAATTAGAGTCAGCCTAGCTCCTGTACTTAAAATGTTTTCCTTAATCATCAACCTGAGCTGTGATCTAAAGCATCTCCTAGGTGAAACTCAGAGGCCTTAGCTATGAAACATATCCTTGTATGCCCCGGCCAGCGGGGTCTCAAGGGGGGTGACCCACCTGTGGGAGAGAATGAAAGGGACAGGAGACATGAAGGAAGACAGCAAGACAGGGTTCTGATCAAGCTGAAAATTTTATTTTCCTCAGCAAAGCTTATATAGCATGGGAGGGGGAGGGGGCAGGAAGGAGGGAAGGGGTGCAGGACGTGCAGGACATGCAGTTGAGGGAGGACGTGCAGGTGAAGGAGGACATGCAGGTTTCGAGGCTGCAGGATGTTGTGCTAGGTGATAAGGTCACTGGTCAGGGCCCATTGTTCTGTTGCTATGCTACCTGACCGCAGGATGTTCTTATCTTTGGGGGCATCTGGTTTAGGGCCTGTGGCTTGTTCTCTGGCCTAGCTAGTACTTTTCCATGGTTCATGTTTGGTCCCTGACACTTGTATATATTTTTATTCATCAAAACTCCATATAGGCTATCCATTAGACAGTACAGCTTAGGGAGGAATTATCTTCTTGATAATCGACAGATAAAAATGCCCAGTAGTTTGGGATGTTTTCATGAGATAAACACTACACTACAGTCAGTGAGTTTCTCCCCACATCCATTCACACCAAGCCAGATACCAGAGAAAGATTGTAGCAGCAAACATGTAAAGGCACAGAAGAAGCAAAATACATTCTGGAGTCTGGAGTCATAACCTTGCTTAAACAAGATTGACCCATCAGAGAGTTTCCTGCTGGTGGGCTGACACCTTGAACTTCAACTTCCATCTGCTGCTCCTCTGACATGGCCACAGGCACATTCCCTTAGTAGAACAGTAGTATTTGGTTTTCTCATAGGATCCTGGCCTATATGGTCTCTGGTTCTTGGCCACCCAAGTAGTGTCAGGGATGGGTTCCATCTAATGGAGTTGGCCTTAAATAATATCAGATATTGGTTGGTTACTCCCATAAGCTTTGTGACACTATTGCAGTACCATATCTTGCAGGCAAGCAATCATTGTAGATCAAAGATTTTGTAGCTTGGTTGGTGTTTCCATTTCTCCTTTTGTAGCATGTACAATACCTTCAAGTACCACGAACACTAGTCAGTACAGCCAAGGATCCTATGTAGGAATCACCTTGACTTTTCTATGTTCAATGAGTTGTATAGGCATTGTCTTTTGCAATAGGGCCTTACCACCAATTTGTAGAGAGGAACTAATGGCCTTGGCAATAGCCTGAGTGATTTGAATGTTCCCATGAAGCCCTTTGGCAACATCTTGATGTAACCCACCCCTGACACTGGAAACTTCAGCTTCATTTGATAATGAGAACTATCCAGTTGGGGGCTCTATCTCTCCTATCATCTAGCAATTTCATTTAGATAGCCTTCATACATGTATATACTTTAGGAATCTTTATTGTATTAGTATCTCAAATGGTCCTTAATTTTAGCTGCCCCATACCATATTCACTCCCTTATACCCCTTTTCCTTCCCTCTCCCTGTTTCATCCTCCTTTTCCTGCCCCACATCCATCCACAGCTATACTGTTTCCCTTTCCTAGAGAGATCCATCTCTCTCCCCTCTTCCCTTACTCAATACCTAATTTCTGTAGTTATACAGATTGGTTTGTAGCTTGCTTATCAAAGACTTAACATAAACATCCACATACAAGCATACATACGATATTTGTCTTGGCTGAGTATAGTTACCTCATTTAGAATGATTTTTTCTAGCTCCACCCATTTGCCTCTGATTTTCACGATTTTACTTTCTTAACAGTTAAGTAATGTAGCACATTTTCTTTATCCATTCATCTATTGATGGATATGTAGGTTGTTTCCAATTTCTAGCTATTATGGTTAGAGCAGTAATGAACACAGTACAGCAAGTATCTCTGTGGTAAGATTAAGTGTCCTTTGGGTATATGTCTAGAGTGGTACAGCTAGATCTTGTGATAGATTGATTCCCATCTTCCTGAGGAATCATCACACAGATTTCCATAGTTTCTAGGAGTCTTAGCTGGCATCATTCTTGTGGGTTGCTTTGGATTTCCCTAGCATCAGGTTCCTCTTTGACCCCATAATGGCTCTCTCTCTCAAGATATCTCTTTCATTGCTCTCCCTCTCCATCCTAACAGAGAATTCTCAACAGAAGAACCTCAAATGGCCAAAGACATTTAAGGAATTAGTTAACATCTTTAGTCATCAGGGAAATGCAAATCAAAATGACTCTGAGATACCATCTTACACCTGTCAGAATGGTTAAGATCAAAAACATTGATGACAGCTTATGTAGGAGAAGATGTAGAGTAAGGACAACACTCCTCTACTGCTGGTGGGAGTTCAATCTTATACAGCCACTCTGGAAATCAGTATGGAAATCCAAAAGTTGGGAATCAAACTACCTCAACACCCAGTAATACCACTCTTGGGAATATACCCAGAAGATGCTCAAACATACCACAAGGACACTTGCTTAACTATGTTCATAGCAGCATTATTCATAATAGCTGGAACCTGAAAACAACCTAGATGCCCCTCAACCAAAGAATGGATTAAAAAGATGTGGTACATTTACACAATTGCATATCACTCAGCAGAAAATAACAACGACATCATGAAATTTGTAGGCAAATAGATGGAACTAGAAGAAAATCATCCTGAGTGAGGTAACCCAGACCCCAGAAAGGCAAACATAGTATGTCTTACCATTTTTTAACATTCTCTGTTTAGATCCCCATTTTATTAGGTCAGTTGTTTTCTTGATCTCCAGTTATTTTAAGAATTTATTGTATTTTGGATATTAGCCTTCTATAGGACGTGTAATTGGTAAAATTCTTTTCCCATTCTGTAGCCTGCCATTTTGTCCAAATAAAAATATCTTTTGCCATACAGAAACTTTTCAGTTGCTTGAGGTATTAATTTTTTATTGTTGTTTTTTGCTGCCTGTTCTACCAGTGTTCTGTTCAGAGTCTTTTCTTGTGTCAATGAGATCAAGGCCATCCCCCAAATTCTTTTCTATCAGATTCAGTGTATCTGAACACCTGATTTTATGAATAACAAGAAAATTATCTCCTAGTCTATAGTTTTATTGGTCACAGATTTAAACATCCACAACAAAATACTAACAAGTCTAATAAACAACATGTATTGAAATATTGCCTGAATGAGCCATGTTATTATTTCAGCAAAGACAAAAGAAACATTTGTTTAAAATGATCAGGCTATTATGGTTAACACCTGATTTTACACACAAGAAAAAAAATATAGTCAGATCTTCTTTGTCTACCTGAAAATAGTAAAAATTATTTTCATAAATACAATTTTTATTGTATTTACTAAAACTAAATTTTCTAAATTTTCCACTTTTAATGAATCTCAAACTAAATTTCTTTGTGGCCTAACTACATTATTTAATGTAAACTAGAAATTGTATAATTCTGCTTTATGATACACTAAAATAATGAATCACTCTTATTTTACAATTTTATTTTATGGGAAACAATGGTAAATAATGCAACAACACAAATTTGTTATCTTATGGGCTTAAGAAATAAATGATAGATTTAGCCTTCATATGATTTATAATCAAATATCACAGATACAAACTCTTAATATCTCAGATTCAAAATAACATGTAGAATGAACTGTAACAGGACACCTCAGTCTCTCCCTCTAATAGAAACTCAAAATATCTGTAAAATGAAAACTTCTACTTGACATAAACACCTTGATGACTATGACTATATCCTTGTCAGTCCTCTTTAGCACATGAAACAATACCTTATTGGCAACCCTGAAGCTACCCCTTAATCTAAAACCACAAAAACTCATATATTGTTCGATCTGTTTTTAAATCACTTTGATTCAATGGGGCCATCATGTTTCTTTTGAAAACTTCAAGTAGAAGATCATGTCCATTTTGGGAATCTCACTTGTGTTTTCTAACATATCATGACTAACATACTTTATATTCTTTGGTTTTCCATTTAGCCAACAAGCTTCTGACCCTTCTCAGGCCATGGTGAAGAGCATTTTACCTTTCATTCCATGTGACCCTAAGTTCTTACTTCAAACTTTTAGCAAGATCTTGGAAATGAGGCATTCTGACATTATCATCATTTCTAAACTAGAAAGCAAGAATGTAAATGTTTGTGAAGTAGTATAACAGATGAAATATGACAAAACAGAGGGCCCCAGGGAATCTGCAGTCAAGGAGGTCTGACATTTTCAGCATTAAACAAAATCATGGCTTGTCTAGTCTCTTTGATGTTTACCTATGAGATGTAATTAATGTTTTCATTCAAACACTTTTCACATGATTTAGCACAGCCTGATATGTGACTCTAAATCCATCTGTACATGACACAATTATTGTAACCTGATTTACCCAATCCAAGTCAAAATATAAATGCGGTGATGTTTACAGAATATGTCTTCTTGTTCCTGAGACATTAGTTTCTCCATTTCCCCCATTAATAACTTGATTACCAGCCAAGAGGGGATTTTATACACTGTAGATAATTGAAATTTAGAAACTGACAGGTGAGCAACTTTTACTTGTGAGAAGCAGGGCAGGGATTGTGAGAAAAATGAAGTATCTAGGATAGTCTGTGGCAAATAAACTCCACTTCTGGATTCTACCTTTTTTCAAATTAATTTTTGCTCTAAATGAAAGTCATCTGTAGGAGTTGCTCTTGGAATTGAGCCATGTTTCATGATGCACTGTTCCAGTCAGGGTAGTCGCAACCAAGGCACCAAAGAGCAGGATCCCCACTGCACCTGCACACTGCATGACAAGCCATGCAGCTCTGTCAGGATGCCACCCTGCATCACGCAAATTGACAAAAAATAAATCTGAATTACACTATCCCAGGGCCCTTGCATTGACAGGAGGCAGTCAAGCCTGACAACCCTTTCCCTCTTGTCTGTTATCTTGAAATCAATTGCACAGCCTGATGCACAGAATAATAGCTGTGGGCTATCCTGCAGGACTTGGCCCATCTGGTCACTAAGGAAGACAGCATTGCTGGCTTCCTATTGATCTGGGAGGAGCATCCTGCCACACAGAGGTGACCTCCATCTCTCCACCTGGCCCTGCTATTGAGGAAATCAGTTTCACAAGAGTGCTCTTTCAGAAAAGGAAGTGCTTTGTACCAGTGCATACTCATCTTTGTTTTTAATTCTGAGTATATAGCCTTTGGGATGAAATATTAAGCTGTATGCAAAATGAAGGGTATGGATCCTGTGTATCAGGAAACATATTTTATGTGTTTCTTGCAAAGATCCAATGAAAAGAAGAAGTCATTTCTTTTATAATGTTTCATACGTGTTACTTTTGAAGAAAATTATAATAATAGTAGCATATTATTTTATTAACAAAACTGACTGTTGCTTCAACGATTGGTTTTTCACTGGTTGGTTCTCACAGGTAAATGACTGATCTATACTTAATTGTCTGAAGTTGATTACACAGCCTGCCTGCTTTACATTTTAAAAGAACTGCATCACTGGTGAATCATATTAAATGGACCTGAAATCTATAGAAGTTGAAAGTGTTCCTGAATCCTGTACTGGAACAAATAAAGATGAAAGCAACAAAGGAAGAAGGAAGGAGGAGAATGAATAACCAAGAAAGCAAGGCAGTAAACAGCCAATGGGCAAATAAGAAAGGAAGCAGAAGGGTCTACCTCTGGTAGTCAAATGTATGGATCTTTAGATTTCACCATTTCTTTATTTGTAGCAAACTTTTAGAGGAAGTTTAGTTATATAGCAATTTCAGAAGAAGGTACAAAGAAGTTTTCTCGTAAACTTCCCATCTCCATAAATGCATTGCCTCTACTATTATCAGCAGTGACCTCACACTCACGGTCCACATTAACTAACAAGTAACTTGCTGCAGTTAGTGAACCTGCACTAAACATCACAGCCACGCAGTCTGTTGTTTTACATTAGTACTCATGTGTGTGGTTTACAGTCTCTCTGTTGAGCCAAATGATCACCATAAAATAGTTACCCAGAGATGCTTCTTAGTCCTAGAAACTCTCTGGATTCTAATAAGTAAATCTTGGCAGCCACCAAACACCAGTCCTTTTTAATTATGCCTGGCTTTTCTTTTGTTCCCCAAAAATGTCATATGGACAGAAACATACAGAATATATATACTTTAAGTCAGCTTCTTTTGCTTAGCAATACGTATTTACTTTTTCTTTATATTTTTATGACTATATGATTCATTTATTTTTACCCAAATGCAGATGAAGTTGTGTTAAACATTATTGTGTTAGTTTTTAAGTTCATACAAATTTGAAATTCCTTTGGGGAGATACCAAGATGTACTATAGTGGATCTTGGGGTGAAAATACCCTATGCTTGGCACTGGAGATAGAGCTGAGCTGTAGAGTGTTTGCTTAACATTCCCAGACCCCTGAGTCTGATACACAGTGCCACATAAAGTTGACTGTGGTGGTTAATGCCTGGAATTCCAGCACTCAATACGTGCTGGTAGGAAGACTGGGTTTTCAAGGCTATTTCGAGCATATAGAGAGGTTTCCATCAATCTGTAATACATAAGGTGTCAACAAATGTGCGTATTTAAGTTTGTAAAAGCATCTCACACTGTCTTCCCAAGTTTTCATCCCATTTTGCATCCAACTAGCCACAAATGAGCACTCATATTATTCTGCAATCTTGCCGTCAAAGGATGAACAAAATGTACAACTCTAATATGACATTCTAGTTTTATAATTTGAAATTTTGAAATAATAACATTTAGAATCAATTAGCTTGAATTTATGAAATCCTTGCCTTTTGATCTCTGTATAGCCGCATAGTTCTACACATTGTAAAAAACAATATCAGTTCATTTGACTTCCTATCATTTTTGTCCTTCTAAAGTACATTCAGCTAGTTGACCACACCATCTTATAGGAAAGAAGTGATACTGTAACTCATTCTTTTTCAAAACCTTCCAATAATCTCCATGTTTCTCTCAAACTGTTAACCAAATTCACACCTTTGCAACTAGAATAATTAATCCCTGTCTGTCTCTCTTATGTTTTCATTTGCCAACTTCCTCCGGGGTCACCACATTCTGTGTAAAGGTCAGTTATTTCACTTTCCATTCTCCAACTATGACAGGAAAAAGACAATGCAGAGGTTCCTCCATGTTGTATTCTTGCCGAGGCCACTCAAGGTTTAACTAGAATTTGATTTCCTTGATTGAGAATCCCATGGAAAATTATCCAGCCCTATTCTAGGAATCCAAGCTTTAGATGCTCCAGTCAACATATTAGCAATGGTTAAACTTCTTGCTTATACTGAATCTCTCCAGCTACTCACTTATATTAGCTTCTGTTAAATTGTTTACTTCTGTGAAGACCCCCTGAAATTGCCAAGGGAAACACTAGGAGGTGGGGTTTTGTTTTGTTTTATTTTCCTTCGTTTTGTTTTTTCTTTAAAACTCCATGTTTGACCACTCAGGGCTACAGTTAGGTCACAAATACCTGAGTGTAGTCCCAGGTGCTGGAATAAAGACTTTCAATTGTCTATAAGCTGTGTCTGAGTGGTGTTCTCTGGGGGGTGGGGGGGATCCCTGTAAATTTGTTTGGCCACAGGATACCTACTAAAATACTCAGTATAGTCTCATATATTGAAAACTTTACAAGATCAAGGCTTTTATTCCAGTTCTCTGCAATTGAATTTATGCCGAAATAGTGCATGTTCAATTAATATTGGGTTAATCATTTACCAATCTTAACTGCTTCCTATGAAGGCAAAGTAAAAGAGTGACTATACATGTTTTACTCATTAATACACTCATACTGTTAATTCCTAATGCCCCCAGTCCCTGAAAATAAAACAATACCACTGACTATGTCCCAAAATGGCAGTCTGTGTACAACCCAGGATGAAGTTGAACAGGGTAAACAGAAGGATTGCTAGAGGATAGACCAAAACCTGTTCTCAGCATTCCTCAGAAACCTGTGAAATGAGGTTCTGTCTGCCAGGAAGAGCTATTTCTCTTATCTCCCCTTGCCACTAGCAAATGGGGCATCTGGTTCTCTTTTGGAATATACCATTAGTGTGTATTAAAGTCCACATTAACCTCCACTTTTGGCCCTTCTTAATATGCATCTGTGTAGGTGGAGTTTTTTTTAATTAATAATTTTTTTTATTCACTTTATATACCAATCAAAGATCCCCTTCTTCAATCCTCCTGCCCCTGCAACCTCCCTCCCCAACACCCCTCATTCCCTTCTACAAGAAGGTAAGACCTCCAATGGGGAATCAGCAGAGCCTGGTACATTTAGTATAGGCAGGTCCAAGCCCCTCTCCCTGCCTCAAGGCTGTACACGGTGTCTCACTACAGGTAGTGGGCTCAAAGAAGCCAGCTCATGCACCTGGGGTGGATCCTGAGCCTACTGCCAGGGGACCCCTTAAGCAGATAAAGCTACATAACTATCTCACTTATGCAGAGGGCCTAGTCCAGTCCTGTGGAGGCTCCACAGGTGTTGGTCTAAATTTCATGAGTTCCCATTAGTTTGGCTTGGTTGTCTCTGTAGGTTTTCCCATCATAATCTTGGTGCCTCTTACTCATAGACTCCCTCTTCTCTCTCTTCGACTGGGCTCCTGGAGCTTGACCTGGGTGTTTGACTGTGGATCTCTGCATCTGCTTCCATCAGGTACTTGAGAAAGGCTCTATGATGACAGTTAGGGTATTCACCAATCTGATTACTAGGGTAATCCAGCTCAGGCACCCTCTCCACTATTGCTAGTAGTCTCAGCTGGGGTCATCCTTGTGGATTCCTGGGAACTTCTCTAGCACCTGGTTTCTCTCTATCCCCATGATGTCTCCCTCTACCATGGTGTCTCTTTCATTGCTCTCCCATTCCATCCTGTTCCACCTTGACCATCCTGTTCCCTTATGTTCGCATCCCCCACCCCCTACCCTCCATTGCCCTCTCCCTATCCTCATTTTACTCATGGAGATCTCATCTATTTCTCCTTCCCACGGAGATCCATGCATCCCTCTTTGGGTCCTCCTTATTAGCTAGCTTCTCTGGAGCTGTGTGTTGTAGTCTGGTTATCCTTTGCTTTACATCTAATATGGTCTGATGAGTGAGCACATACCATGTTTGTCCTTCTGAGTCTGGGTTACCTCATTCAGGATGATATTTTCTAGTTCTATCCATTTGCCTGCAAATTTCATGATGTCATTGTTTTTCACTGCTGAGTAGTACTCCATTGTGTATTGGGCTGGAGGGACGGCTCAGCTGTTAAAGGCTAGGCTTATAACCAAAAATATAGGAGGAGGTTTTTGTCAGGACTGTCTGTCCCACCAGTCACTTCCAAATAAACACATGGAGACTTCTTATTGATTATGAAAGCTCAGCCAGTATCTTAGGTTTGTTTTTAGCTAGCTCTTATAGCTTAAATTAACCAATTTCTATTCATCTGCGTACTGCCCCAAGGCTCATTCACCTCTTCTATATACTTTTCATGCTGCTTCTTCCAAGTTTGAATGACAACTCCTCAGACTCTGTCCTTCTTCTCCCTAGCATTCTCTCTGTCTCCAAAATCCTGCCTAGCTACTGGCTGTTTAGCTATTTTATTAAACCAATCACAGACACGTATATTCACACAGTGTAAAGGAATATTCCACACATCTGCCATGCATGTCAAAGCTACCAGGCTCTACTTCCAGCCTACAAGCTCCCATGCTAGCCTCCTGGCCCTTGTCACCTCCTCAACTTCTCCCACACTATGCTAACTCCTGGGTTGTTCCAACTTATATCTTCCTACCTGGACAGAGCTACTTTTTTGGCTTTGTTCTGCTCCTGAGATGTAGCCATGGCAGCTTTGGACTCCTCAAATCCCTTGGCTATTTTCTCTCTACCACCCAAAAGATAACCATGTGACAGTTTGATATTTATAATAAACCTTGCTTAACACCCATGGAGTAGTTCAGTTTGATGGTTTCACTGTACCCTCACTTGCAATATGGTGGCAGCTATGTATTGATTGTAGAAGTTACCTAAGACATCCTGAATAAATTAAGAAAGAAGATCTTTCAATACAATCACAATGAGATACTGGGACAAAATTCAAAATTGTTACAGAAATTCCAATAATTTCAAAAATAATTAACTTTTATCTTGGAGAAAAAGTAGAATAAGAATCATTATATGTTTTCACAGTTTAGAGACATTGTAAGGTGATAAAATTCTGGACATAAAGGTTAAAATATTTTAAACTTGTTATATCATGAACTGGCATGTAATGCTGTCATGTATTATCTGCATGATCTTGGGTAAGGAGATTAAGTGAACTCATTACCTCTTTCATCCATAAATAATTATGCAAATTATCTAATAATAAGTGGGAAAGTTCAGGTAAAGCACTTGTTCAGAAAGCTTTTAAGAAAAAAATATATAAGTAAGATTATAATAAATGCTGTAGTTTTATATCTGAATGGTTATTGGTTGCATGCTTCAATGATTTAGAAGTGTTTTGGTGGGTCTAATTGTCCTGTGAATTTCCAGCTTGAAAAATAACATTTTGTCTTAGACAGAAATAATGAAAGGTAGACTAAAATGAACAAAGAAAGACTTAGTAATCACACTGCCCACTGGGATTCATATTCCCTCCTCTCCACTCCTATTATTGAATATTTGATGAATTTTTGGATGAAAAGATCAGAGAACTGTAGATGATCCTGGAAAGTATAATTTAGGAATCTGAAAAAAATCAGAAAGAAATAGAATATTTAAATACAACATTTAGGCTTGTAATAAAAATTAATAAAAAAAATGAATTTGAAAGGGAGAAGGGTATGTGGAAGGGTCTGGAGGAAAATGGGGAAGGGAGAAATGTAATTGAATCACATTCTCAAAATGTGGATAAATTAGGATAAAGCCTAAAAAATGTAAAAAAGCGAGCCAGTTGGGATAGTGTCACTGAATATATTTTTTCACATTGACTCATTTAGAAAAAAAATTAAAAATGTAATCTTATACCCAGAGATATGCGTAATTTTCACCCCTCGTCAAGGAAAACTCTCTTTGCAATGTATGGAAAACAACAACCAGCCCAAAGGCAGAATTGTGAAGCCCTGTCCCAGTGGATACATCTATAAAATCCTCCCATACCTCAGGTTTAGGGAACACCGAGAAAGAGAGGGTGGAGAGATTGCAAGAGCCGGAGGATCAGCGATGAGATCATGTTTCCCAGCACCATCAGAAGCTACAACCATAGAGTCTCGCAAGCATGACTGCCTAAACATGAGCTGTTAAACAAGGATGAAACCAGTATTCATGCCAAACTAGGTGGGATAAAAACCAAAGATCTTCATTCCCTGTACAAAGAACTATAGGCAACCAAGGAAAGCTAGGAGCTGGATGAATGGCCTCTCCTCAGATGCCTATACCGACTGGTGGTCCCATGCCAAATGGCCAGCCCTGAAAACACACGTTCAAATAAAATTTCACAGACTGAGAAGGTTATGTAAATATATATATATATATATATTTATGTTTGCGTGCAATAACAGTTAAAAAAGAAACCATGAAGAAGAGTAGGGACAGTTACATGGAGGGACTGAAGAAAGGAAAAGGAAGGTAGATATGTTGTAAATAAAGTCGCCCCAAAAATAAACAAGGAAAAAGGTGGAATTAATAGCAGTTAATTTGAGAAAAAATTAGTTCTGGGAAAAAATGCTTTTTCATCTGATAATTTTCTCTTTTTACTTCTGTTTAGCACTATATCAAATAATTCTATTATGGTATTATGTAACTGAATTCATGTACGTGAAATAAATTGCCATTTAAAATGTGAAATGCCTTTAATTAAAATAAATGTGAAGGATCAAATATTAGTGCTATACTAGAACAACAAAAGGGTGTTTGTACTTACATGAGCCTAATGATAAATTTCAAACCCAAACCATCTAGTTCCTTTAATTAATTAAAATCATTAACACTGTTAAAAAATGATGAAATGGTTGTCTGTGTGAGGCTAATCCATTTAGACCCAGAAAAGAAATATGTTACATTTTTTGTTTTGTTTTTTTTTTTTTTTTTTTTTTGTCTCTCTCTCTCTCTCTCTCTCTCTCTCTCTCTCTCTCTCTCTCTCTCTCGTGTGTGTGTGTGTGTGTGTGTGTGTGTGTGTGTGTATGCGTGTGTATGCATACATGCATTCCACATTGCATGCATGGATGTACAAAGACAGATTTGTGGAAATGGATCTCTCATTCCACAGCTATATGAGTTTCAGGGACTGAAGACAGGTTGCCCAAGTTGAACTCTTTGCAACACTATTGGCAAAACACAGAAATAAAGGTATCATAAGCTCATACATATCCTTAGATATTACTAAGTATTCTTATACTATAAATAGTAGTACTCAGTCTGCAGGCAGAAGAAAGCGTATCATGAGTAAGTTAAGTACTCTGATGAAATAAACTGTCTAATCAAGATATAAAGAAATTATAAATTAATTTACAAAAATTCAAGTAATTTTGATTTTCACATCATAGTAATATGAGATGGTTCATTTTCAATGGTCAAATTTAGAATATTTTATATAATAAAACCATTTTACTAGAAAATAAAAGAGAAATGGTTTGTCATTAAGATCTTTTGTGGTGGTGCATGCCTTTAATTCCAGCACTTAGGAGGCAAAGGCAGGAAGATCTCTGTGAGTTCGAGGCCAGCCAGGTCTACAAAGCAAGTTCCAGGACAGCCAGGACTCTGTTGCCCAAAAAACCCTGTCTCAAAAACAAACAAACAAACATGATCTATCAACATAAATGAAATACAAAAGGCTTTCATTGCTGGAGACTACTGAGTTCTAGAAATCTATGAAGAGAAGTTAATGGTTATAATAATTATTAATTTACAAATTATTTAAGTTAAGGATTGATTATAATTCAATCTTCTCTACTCTGGGATCTAGTCCAGTGTAGCAATGATTAATATCAGAACCTACTTTTCAAGCAATTGGTGATGTCTTGGTTTCTTTTCTATTACTGTGGTAAAACACCATGACTAAGGCAAATTATAAAAGAAAGTGTCTTCGTTTGGCTTAGAGTTTCAGAATGTAAGAGTCTATGATGGACCTGAGAGCTTATTTCTTGTTCTGCATGTTATACACAGAGGGAAAGCTAACTCACAAAGGTGTGGGCTTTTGAAACCCATATCCTTCAACCAGGCCACACCTCCTAATCTTTTCCAAACAATTCCAACAACTGGGCACTAAATATTCAAATATATGAGCCTATGGTAGATATTATCATTCAAACCACCACAGGTGACAAATTACGTTCAGTGAATTTTGAAACCAATGTGAGAGACACAATTACCTGGAAAATCATAACGTTGCATCCATGACTGTAATCACATTTGGAATAATACAGC
Organism: Peromyscus attwateri; assembly: GCA_902168425.1. Taxonomy (NCBI): domain Eukaryota; kingdom Metazoa; phylum Chordata; class Mammalia; order Rodentia; family Cricetidae; genus Peromyscus; species Peromyscus attwateri. The sequence continues at coordinate 29,417 of CABHPP010121521.1, forward strand.
CAGAAAATTCTAAAGAGTGAATGTTTAATAGATGTATACAGAGAGACAGTGCCAGGAGATGGAGATACTGTGTGGTTATGAACCTGTTTTTACAACCCAGTTGTTTTTGAGGCCCAACTGTATTCCACTCTCAGACATTTTCTGTTATTGTATTTTTTCACTGTTATTTATACCAGGATAGGTGTGATGTAACCAGCTCATGGAGCACCAGTGGGTGCGGCTCCAAGTAGTCATTTAGGAAAAGACAATGAAATCATTACTGAGCCCATTGATCCAAAGTACTGGAAGAAGCCAGGATCTCTGATAACCGTGGAACCCTGCAACACTTTTAGGTTGCTTAACTTTTTACACCATATTACAAAGAGGTTTCATCTTATTAGACATGTATTATTGTATTTGTCCCTCATATCACTGCCATGCTTAATTCACCCAGTAATGCCTTAGTTTCTTGTCAGTTCCCCAAAAGGGGATTTTAACTAACACAGCATCTTATTTATTGTATTCATATACTCTGGTTCTAACCATCATAAAATGGGTAGTAAAGAAAAACTATTATTTTTGCTATCTATAAGTTAAAACTTGATGTTTTTCTGATGCTAAAGTTCATTATATCATTACAAGTTTATTCACCCCCAAGCTGATGGTTTCTGACAGTAGTGATGCATTTGTGCTCTTGCTGGAAGTTTGAACTAGGTGCATTCTGTGTTACATATATATAGTTTCTTTGCTGTTCTTCTCACTGGTCCAATTGAAGCTTCCCATGTCAACACCAAAGCATCATGCTCTGAGAACATGGGAGGCAGACCTTGAAAATCTCTTTCACTTACTAGAAATGACTGTGTGTTAACTAATTTACCAAATGGTAAATTAAAAAAAGGAGCCAGAAGATATTCTGTCTGCCTAAGAAGTTTGAATAGAAACAGTGGTTTTGTTTTATTGTCCTGTACAGTGTTTTCATGTACTACTTCACAAATTACTTAAAGCTCTTGTTTTAGAAAGAAAACATTTGCTGGAGGCCCCTAAACTAAGTTCCAACATATAGCATTTAGCTTGTAGCATGCCATTGGATATAATTATATGTCATGTTGATCGGTGTTTGTTATTCAGAACATAGCTTGTGCCATCCTTCCTATCTATGTAATATTATGGTTTGAAGAAATTTATTAAACTGTCCAAGAATTAATCTAGTAAATCATGACATTTTCAAAAATCAAGAATCTTTAGACCAAAGGCCATAATGTCTATCTAAATACTACTCAGTGGGCTGGTTGTTTCTTTAGAATTGCTAGCATAGCCTTCAAAGACACACATGTGAATCAGTATTCTAAAGTCATCTCACTTTCTCTTTGAAGCTGGAAGTAAGGACCAGAAGTATTTCTATACCACAATCAGTTAAATTGTCAATCTTCTATATTCAGTGCTTAATCAAAATAGTGAAACAGTGAAGGGGGAGATGAAATAGAATTAGGAGAAATCACTCTTTCCAGTCTGCTTGTGATGTTAGTGTTGGCTATAATAATAAAAAAAAAAAACCCATGTATAAGAAAAGTAGAAAAATACAAAATGTGACTGATGGAAAATTGGGAAAGGGCTGAGGAACAACATCTTGGGGATTATATGTAAATTAAGAAGAATATTTGGAGGTGTAGAGAGATGGCTCAGTGGTTTTGAGTGATTGCTGTTTAATAGAGGACCAGAATCCAGTTCCCAGAACCCACATTGGTACCTCACAATCACCTGTCACTCCATTTCCATGGGAACTGATGTTGTTTTCTAGTCCCTGGGCACTCACATGAAAGCACACATGTAGACAAAAATATAAACAAATAATAAAATAAATCTGTTATACAGAACCAATGCTTAGTCAGCCTTTGTATTTAGCAAAAGTTAGTTAGTATCATTAATGATAACAAAATCATGGGAAAATGAGAGTGACAGAGACAGAGAGAGAGTGAAATATTCACATGGAAGTGATGTTTTAGTGTTGATGAAAAGATTTACATATGAGATTGCTCAGTATATCTTTTCAAAAAAAGAGGTTGTTTTCCTATATGATGAAGTCATACAAAAATCTACAATGTTATGAAAACAGGGTTAATTGGTGGAAGAAGACAATTGATCATGGAAGATATTAAGAAGTCCCGACCCTCTAAATGTTCAAACTCTATGGCAAAGAAGTACAAATACCCACTCAAATAACAAGACATAATCATAAACCATGTAAGAGGAAGACAAATGAGGTCATTTCAGCAATATCAGAAATGCCCAATTTGCCTCAATCCTCAATTAATAGTTCTGCTTCTCAAGCAACCTCTTTCATCATTAAATATTGCTTAGTCATTTAGCCCAGTAAAATATGCAGGACATTCAATGGAACACTTTCTGAGACTAAGTCATAAGAAGACATGCAGTTTCTGCCATTTTCTGTATGGATATCAGATTCCATGCCAGAAATATGACTGTTCTGGCTTTGCCAAGGTGTGAAGAAGAACTTGATGCTTTGAGAATACATATAACAGGGCATATGTCTTTGTCAATTCACAAATGTTCTGTTTGTCTCAGTTGATGTGTCAGGCTAAGTTGCAGGTGAATGGAGAAGAAACAAGACAGATAAGAAAGCCAAGAGCATGGCCTAGGTTGAGTATATAGCAATCTCTATTCACTTGAATGGGAAACACAAGAGTGGAGAACTACAGATTACCCATAAGCCATCTGGGTATTCTGAAATTCATAATCAGAAAAATCAATATTGAAAAACTATTTAGGACACTGAATATGAGGATTCTTCCTCTTCCATAAAAAGATGTCAGTAGATTAGAAACACAGGAAAAGGAAAAGGACCACAATAATGCCCTGATTTTTTTATATCAACACCTGCAGTATCAGCAAAATTGTTATTATGTTCTACTTTATTATATGTAGTATCAAATGCTTAATTTATACTACAAATATTGTGCAGGGAAATATATGTTGCTAAGGAAAGTGATGCTCATTCAGTAGGACAAAAGTGACTGTGATTTCATTAAGATAAAACAATAATTAAAAAAACACCAAATGATTCACTTTGACTGTTCTACCTACTCCAGCCTAAATGGACCCTGAAAGCAACAACATAGAAGAGCAAAAGTAATATTATCATTTCGACAAAAACAGCATGAATATCCATACGGTATGAATCTTTTACCAATTAGTTCTATCATTAATAAAATACAACTTAAATCTCACTACATTAATATTAGATTTGTATTAAGAAACAAATAAAATCTTTGCTTAGTAAAAGAAATTTCTACTGAAAGAGAAATAGTTTCTTAAACATGATGATTAAGTTTTCATATGGCAATTTAAGAAACTTGCACATGCAGAATTAAATTACAAGAAAGATATGTATTTGATACATGGTTTACTTTTCCTGAATAATTACACAATTATCCTATTGGTATGAATGAATTCTTTACCCTATGGATGAAGAATATGTATCAATTAATCTAATGATATCTTGATTTTAATTACCATAGAGCCATTGCTCAATACTTTTCATAATACACTCTTTCAAAACTTTACCCCTGGCTTGGCATTAAGTTGTTTATCTTAATTTCTTTTTTAGATTTAAAAAATAATAATTTATGTTCATGGTGTGAGACTCCATGTAGGTGCTCAGAACCAAACCTGGCATCTTCCAGAGCAGAAAGTTTGCTTGTTACTGCTGAGCCATCTCTCCAACGTCCACAGTTAAGTTTTTGAGGCCCGTATTGAAAGGATTTTTGAAACAGAATATTCAAACTGATATTCCACATATCTGTGACAACACACAGGCTAAGGCTGACAGAGGAGAATAGTTTTCTCAAGGAAGATTGCAAATTGTGAGTTTTATAGCTTATATTTTTCTCCTGTGTTTTTTCCCCCACAATTCTATGCTTCATATTTTACAAACCACTTAAACTTTGGGTTACACATTTTAGAATTAAGTCTGTTTTGAAAGTCAGAAACATTTTTAATTTCAACTTAGTCATCAGTACATACTGCATACCCTATAAGTGAAATTCCTCCATCATTAAGCAGTGTAGTCTCACAAACCGCAGGAGTTGTTTGTTGATGACTGTCACAACAGTCAGAAAGTTGGTTGTAGCATGAATCTTAGAAGGTCTTATTAATAAAAACAAACCTGGGAGCCAGGTACTGGGGTGAATGCTGGAAGATCAGAGAAACAGAACAGTCCACAGCTTCCTCACCTCGCCAGTTTTTCAGCTGATCCTGTTTCCTCAGCTTGGAAGCCTCTGTGTCCTCATCTGAATGGCTCTCAGCTGAACTGCTGCTCAAAAGCCTAAAAGCTTAACCAGTCCTAGTTCCTGGTCCTCACGCCTTATATACCTTTCTGCCTTCTGCCATCACTTCCTGGGATTAAAGGCTCACTTTCTGGGATTAAAGGCATGAGTCACCATGCCTGGTTATTTCCAGTATGGCTTTAAACTCAGAGATCTGGATGGATCTCTGCCTCCCAAGTGATAGGATTAAAGGTGTGTGTGCCACCATTTTCTGGCCTCTATATCTAGTGCCTGTTCTGTTCTCTGACCCCAGATAAGTTTATTAGGGTGCACAATATTTTGGGGAACACAATATCACCACAGTTGGTCAGTTATATAGATATCAAAATTAGTGCAGCAGTTGATCATAAACCCAATCTGAAACAGCATTTGAAGATAGCTTTCAGAGATGTAGAATTAACGAGGAATGTGTTCCCTATCAGATCCAATACAGGATAAGGCTAAAGAAGTTTGTGTGTATATAGAAATTCTGTTTACAAACTAGCAGATTTGCATCCATCTTATTAAGAATATTAAGGAAAAATATTAAAGGCAAAATGCTGGGGGCATGACAGAACATGATAATTAAGAGTTACTGGACCAAAAACAGTGGAATGTCAGCATTTAATAACTATATGAACTTGGTGTTTACTTTCTGATGGGTATCTTAAAACACTTTTATTCTCTCTCTTTCGAATTTTAAATTTTTGATGTTTTAGCATTTATTAATTATCCATAGGAATGTCTTTTGTTATGACATTTTCACACATTTATATACGGTATTTTCCAGCTTTGTGAGTGTTTGGCAGCTTTGTGCACTTATATCATGAATTTCAGTCATATTTCCCTCCTCTCTCCTCTCATGCTCCTCTGACACCACTGGAATTCTTTTTCTCAAAAAACCCACTCTTACTTTCCTATCTTTTTTTCTGTGTGTGCCACTCAAAACTCTGAGTCTTCCACATGTCACAAAGCAGCAATCTGTCCAAGTGACTGATTTGTTGCACTAGGCCTTCACAGAGGTCATTTTGTGGTATTTAGCTGGGCGATGACATGTTCTTGGTGGAGCTAAGAAAATCCTCTTCCCTTGCCTGTCAAGTTGCTGGTGGGGATATATGAAAGGCATCAGAGTTGGGAATATTGACTTGAGTCCCTGCTCCTTCATCTCCTGCATGGCAGCCTTCATGTACTTATCATAGAGTTTTTAATTATCTCTGGGTTAATTTTGGTTTAGAAATATTTCAATTTATATGTTTTGAAAGAAAAATCATAAAGAGACTCCAGGCACTGGGATATTGAAGACTCATTTTATCTCAACTTTTCTTATTATCTGATGCCACTTGAAGCCCATTAAAAATAATTCAATGATACTCTTATTCATTTATTCTCTTCTAATCTGTTTTGTCTTCATGCATTTTTCTCTGCTTTGCAATTGTTGCTTTCTAATTTTTAATCCTTGAGTTCCATAAGACATAAACAGTCATCTAAAGACTCATTACGCCGTTAACAATGAAATAGTTCAGAGCTATCATTTCAATTTCTTGTGGTTGGAAGAACCACAAGAAAGCATTAAATACACGAGAGTACAAACAAGAGAAACTGGTGTAGTAATTCCTAAAATGCATGTTAGAATCGGATACGGCCTGTGATAGAGCAACCCTCCAAGTTTAATTAAAAGAAAACTGGAGCCCAGAATGAATAAATTACTTACTGTTCCTAGCTTTATAGCAAAAATATGTTCTAGATTTGTAACTTAATATTCACTATTTTCTTGTGAATTCACATCTGTTTTCAAAGTATGTGGTAGAGTGTTATAGTTAAAAACACTAGATTATTTGCATCCACAATAAGAAACATATACTAACACTTTCAAAAGTGCTTTACTCATAGGATAGTTTGAAGGAATTTGGGATATACATTTGTTCACTTTGTAACCTGCTTCCTGAAATTTAAAAATAAAACCATGTCCAAATTAAATTAGCAAGCTTGCAGTTATGAAATACATAAGAGGCACTTTTTCATTTTCTATTAATATGCTGTTTCCATCAGGAAATGCTCTAAAAGAACATGTGTGCTGTGTATAGAATGTACAAGAAACTTAATAGTTAATAATAACTGATGCTAAATTACTCTTTTAAAAATTATGAGTATTCTACAGGTACTAGAATAGTTAAATTTAGTTATGATAACTGCATTTTTCCAGTCAAATAATAACAATGTGTGCTTAAGTGTATGTGAGTGTGTGTGTGAGTATGTGTGTATTTATCTGAGTGTTTAAGCATGTATATGAATAGTACCAAGGCTCTGGACGTTCCTGTTTTAAGGGGACAAGGGACAGGATCTATGTCATGTTTAATCTTCATCTCCATGGTGATGTGGAAGGCAGATGTCAAGAAGCGAATCCTGAGTACAAGAAGAAGGGAAGGAACCACTTTGTCTTTCAGTTTCAAACAGAAAATAAATAAACCACACACTTCCACCTTCTATGAGAGAAGGTACTGTAAAAATCACATATGCTAGCATAAATGTTGATGGATCTGCTATGGCTTTTCCCTATAGAAAATTTTAGCAATTACTCTGATTTCACAGTCACACTCACATTTTATAATTTATAATTTATTATTTTTTAATAAATAACTACTAAAACAAACTAATTTGTAAATATTCTTTGTATCTTTTTCCAACTTTCCAGCTTTATGATTCTAACATCCAGTTGTTATCTGAGCTATGTTCTGACTATATTCTAATCAACCGATTGAAAAACTTTCTCCACAATTAGCCGTCTAATTAAAACAGTTCAATTAATCAAACAAAAGATACAAATTATACTTGTTTTCACTTTATAAATAAATTAAAACATTGACATTCATAATTTAAAGACAAAAAGTAAAATCACATTTAAATATCGTCACAATTTAGAACTGAGAGTTACAGTACTATACAGTGTAGAAGGTTGTCAGTTGCTGAAATAATGATCTGTCTTTCGTCCTAAGTTTTTGAAAGGACTGTAATGAAAATGTTTCACTGTCCTGACCTTTCATTACTAAACTCTCAGTGTATTTCCTCTTTAGTCTCAGAGAATAGGACATAAATCACTCTCCTTGGCATTTTGCATGGTCTGCCATGCAGGCAGCCAACTTTTACAGATGTCCTTCCTGGCTTCACAAAGCAGAAGCCTGCAGGTAGCAGAAAATGCCAGGTTTCTCCTCACGCCTGAGGAGGTTCTCTGTGCTGCAGATGAAACCTGTATTCCGTGATAAATGCCACTGTGCCGAGTCAGCATGGTGGACAGTTTAACTCCATGACCTTCTGCAGATAGACAGCCTTTCCTGTAGATTGCCTTTGACACAACCTATAACATAGAATGTCCAGAGCAGTCTTGCAGTCGGGATCTATATTCATTCTGCTCTGAAACAACTGCTTCTCATTGTGGAGCTCAGTCGCCTTATGTTCGGCAGGATCATTTCTTACACTCCATCTTCTCCTTTAGTAACATATACAGGAAAACTTGCTCTGCAGAAGTGTTTACGGGATCACACTTAGTGCGTTGCTTTACATCTCACCTGGCTCAAGGTTTTGGATCTAGTCACTAGGGTCAGTTTAAGGGGGAAAATATGTTGTTGAATTTCCTGTCTTCATACAACAAAACAACACAGCTCTTGTCACTATTATTCATTTAGAAAGGCTATGTCTTATCCCACACATTTTTTTTAAATGACATACAGAAGAAGTGGGTGGAATGGGACTCTTGTCAAGCTTGTAAGAAAGTGGTGGTAAGTACGTTTTTACATTAGCTCTTTTGTATGAAATGAAATGTAATGTCTCTGTGCTGTTTGAAGTAGCTTAAAACAAATAAAACTATTGTTAAAAATTAGGAGATTTGGTTCACTTTTAAAAGTGTCAGCAAGTAGTGTGCTAAATTGTAACTCAACTATGGACATAGACATACATACTTACAAGGCAGTTCGCTAGGCACAGCATATATATGCAACAAAGCAACAGTAATGGATTTCCAATTAGGGCCTCTGACCCCCAGCCATGGCATTCAGAACTAGTGTACAGTTTCAGGTATGAATTTCCTCCAGTGGAACCAGCCTCAAAGCAGGAAGCAGTTGGTTACCCTCGTGAGAGTCATGCCAGAAGTGCGCACCTCATCTGGAAGTTAGTAGGCTAGCATGCAGTCTTTAGATGCGTAAAACCCTTTGTGACATTTCCTTCCCAGCAGTCTACATGGCATCATCCTACGCAATGAAAGCTAGCTAGTGGGGAGGAAGCTTCCAGCTCACTTCAAACTTGATGTCTCTATGTTCCACACCTTGCAACTTGAGCAATATAATCTTTTAGGGCCTTTCTGTAGGGTAACAAAAACGTTGGAAAGAGGAACAAAAAAGAGTGTGGGGGAATGAATATGAACAAAATGCACTGGATAAATGTGCTAAAAGTCATGATGTAATCTACTATTCAAGATGCATATATGCTAATAAAACCCCTCATATCCTCACGCCACTTGTATACATAATGTAATACGCCTTTACATAGTTAACTTTATTTTGAGAAATAAAAGGCACTCTGTTCTGGAACAATTAGAGACAGTTCACTTACATATTATATGTGTTAGAATAAAAATAAAAAAGGCCAATCCTGGACGACGGGTAACACATTCACTCACCTCCCCTGCTTCCCTTTTGTACACGTTGGTTAGAACATCCACAGTGCACTTCCCTGCTCTCTGTGAAACACGTAGCTGTTTCCATATCAGGCAGGATGAAAGCTCCTATTCTATGCTATAAGGCAAGGTGTATCAAAATCATTCCCTAGATTCAAATTCACAATGTTGTTTGTTGCTGTAAAGAAAGTATTGAAATGACTTACGTTATGGTTTTGTGTTCTATTTTTGAGTCTTCTCCCCCAATGCCATGACTGAGGATTAAATCTAGTACCTACATGCACTGGACAAATTCTCTGTCACTGAAACAGGTGCTGAAACAAAAAGACTGATATCTTCAGACCAGCCTGTGGCATGTACTGGGCTTAGGATCAGCCTGAACAAGAAGGCAATACCTTAACTCAAAATAAATGAATAATTGCTGGAATGGAGCCATCCTTGTTCAGTTAGTGAATTTGACTGCTTTCCTTTTACTGTATGCTAGTTTTGTAGGTGCAATGAAAATTGGATGAGGTAAAGTCTCTCTCTCTCTCTCTCTCTCTCTCTCTCTCTCTCTCTCTCTCTCTCACACACACACACACACACACACACACACACACACACACACTTTCCTCCTTCCAAAAACAGATAGCATTAATGGTTCCTTTTGTTAAAATTTCTGAGTTCTTAGTGACCCAGTTAATATTTCCTGACACTGATAAATGAGAAAATTTGATCATTCAGCTTCTACAAAGTGGTAGGGCTCACCCAAGAGAACACACTGGTTACTGGAACTATTCTGATGCTTCTGGTGGGTGCCCTCTGGCATTCTACATGCAAACAAATGCATCTTATGCATTAACATTTTGATTTAATTTGATCTATTATTTATGTAATTAGGATGTTTGGGAGGAACTATAGGTCAACAAAATTATGAATGAAAAATGAATGAAATTGGATTGAGGAGAAACAACAACAACAACAACAAAAAAAAACCCAGAATTTTTCCAGAACTAAAATTGAACAATGCCTTGCTTGCTAAGCTATATGACTAGTTTGTGAATTATTTACAAAAATAAAATAGTATGATTTATTTATGATAGATCCAAAATTATAAAATATATTTTCCCAGAACTAATGAAGAAAGGAAGGGAGGAGGAATAGAGGGAGGGGAGGAGGGAGAGAGGAACAAGGGGACAGAAAAAAAGATCAGTTAATACGGTAGGATAAAGGAGAGTGATCAGGGTAAAATGCTCATTTCTTGGGGAGGAGTCCTTTGACTCTTTATGATCGAGCCAAGCTGCTATAAAATGGGCCCTTACAAGCTTTATATGAAGATTTCTGACTATCGTTAAACAACTTCTTAGAAAATAAATAAATTGAAGTGTCACCATATGAAACACTGATAAAAATAAAATTACCAAGAACATTGTCAAGATCCCAAAAGTTTATTTTTTTAATTTATTTTATTTTATTTTTTTACTTTTGATCATGAAATATTTTTATTTATTTTTTATTTTATAATTTAATTTAATTTTACATATCAGCCACGGATTCCCCTGTCCTCCCTCCTCCCCACCCCCCTTCCTCCCCCTAGTCCACCCCTCATTCCTAATCTCCTCCAGGGCAAGGACTCCCCTGGGGACTCAGCTCAGCCTGGTAGATTCAGTCAAGGCAGATCAAGTCCCCTCCTCCCATCACCCAGGCTGAGCAAAGTGTCCCTGTATAGGCCCCAGGCTCCAAAAAGCCAGCTCATGCACTAAGGACAGGTCCCGGTCCCACTGCTTAGGGGCCTCCCAAACAGTTCAAGCTGATCAACTGTCTCACTTATCCAGAGGGCCTGATCCATTTGGGGGCTCCTCAGCTATTGGTTCATAGTTCATGTGTTTCTACTAGTTTGGCTGTTTGTCCCTGTGCTTTTTCCAATCATGGTCTCAATAATTCTGAGTCATACAATCAATCCCTCCTCTTTCTTGCTGATTGGACTCCCGGAGCTCCACCTGGGGCCTGGCCGTGGATCTCTGCATCTGCTTCCATCAGTCATTGGATAAGAGTTCTACCATGACAGTTTAGAGTGTTTGGCCATCCGATCACCAGAGTAGGTCAGTTTGGGCTTTCTCTCAACCATTGCCAGTAGTCTATTGTGGAGGTATCTTTGTGGATTTCTGGGGGCCTCTCTAGCACTTTGCTTCCTATTCCCACGGGGTCTTCACATGACAAAGTGGCAGTCTACAGAATGGGAAAAGATCTTCACCAACCCCACATCTGACAGAGAGCTGATATCCAGAATATATAAAGAACTCAAGAAATTAGACATCAAAATGCCCAACTGTCCAATTAAGAAATGGGCTATAGAGCTAAACAGAGAATTCTCAACAGAGGAAGCTCAAATGGCTGAAAGACATTTAAGGAATTGCTCAACATCTCTAATCATCAGAGAAATGCAAATCAAAATGACTCTGAGATACCACCTTACACCTGTCAGAATGACTAAGATCAAAAACACTGAAGACAGCTTATGCTGGAGAGGATGTGGAGCTAGGGGAACTCTCCTCCACTGTTGGTGGGAATGCAAGCTTGTATAGCCACTTTGGAAATCAATATGGCGCTTTCTTAGAAAATTGGGAATCAATCTCCCCCAAGACCTAGCTACACCACTCTTGGGCATATTCCCAAGGAATGCTCAATCATACTGCAAGGGCACATGCTCAGCTATGTTCATAGCAGCATTACTTGTAATAGCCAGAACCTGGAAACAGCCTGGATGCCCTTCAACTGAAGAATGGATAAATAAAATGTGGTACATATACACAGTGGAGTACTACTCAGCAGAGAAAAACAATGACATCATGAGGTTTGCAGGCAAATGGATGGTTCTAGAAAAAAATCATCCTGAGTGAGGTAACCCAGACTCAGAAAGACAAACATGGTATGTACTCACTCATAGGTGGATACTAGTTGTAAAACAAAGGATGACTAGACTGCTACTCACAACTCCAGGGAGGCTACCTAGAAAAGAGGACACTAAGAAAGACACAGGGATCACTCAACGACAGAGAAATGGATAAGATCTACATGAGCAAACTGGACATGAGGTGGGGTAATGAAGGGCAAGGTTTGAGAGAAAGAGAGCTTAGGGGAGCGGGAGATCCCAGCTGGATCAAGAACAGAGAGGGAGAACAAGGAAAAAGATCCCAAAAATTTATTGACTAGGTAAAAAAAAATCCAAGTATTAAACAAATTAATAGAAAACAATATAAACTGACTTTCTTGCCAACCCACTAATACATATGAATATTCCATAATTTGAGAAAGCAAGGACTGCCAGGTCAATTGATGTGGTTAATATCTTAGTTGTGGGCAGACATGAGGGGCTCCTGAGAGGATGTACAAGATGGACGGTATTGTAAGAACAATTGTAGCTGAATTTCTAAGTGGTCTTATTAAGTAACACAGAGTCAAATGTAGGGTGAAAGCTGTAGCGATCAAGGAAATAGTGATGGCTACCAACCTTACCTCTCCAGCTCTGCAGCTACCGAAAGTGAGTTACTTCCTGTCTAACCAGTGCCTTTATTGCCTTGCTCTTCTGCCCTCTCATTGGCTCTTAGCCCAGCTACCTCACTTCCTTGTCACTGTCTGTCTGTACAGACCTTCAACCTCTATGGTTGGTACTGGGATTAAAGGTGTGTGTCACCATGCTTGGCTGTTCCCTAGTATGTCTTTGAACATACAGAGACCCTGCCTGCCAAGTGATCTGATTAAGGGCATGTGCTACCACTGCCTGACTTTTGTGTTTATGGCTTGCTATGTCCTCTGATCTCCAGGCAAACTTTATTTATTAACATACAAATAAAATATCACCACATTATAGCACAAATAAAATACCACCACAAACTCCTGAAAAGAAAAAAAAAAAAAAAGCAATGTTTCTGTTCAACCAAGTCCAGCTTCTTTACTAAAGGGTTATATTCATTTTAATGAATAAAATCAAGGCTCTTTTTACTCTTCAGCCATCAGAAACACCAGAAAAGTTAGTCTCAACCATTAACTCACTTCTCCAATCTATGTTAGCTCTACCATACAAGAGAAGATTGGGTACCTTCTCCCTCTTTTAACATGAAATTTGTCCAAGGTACTGAAACTGACTCAATCCTGAAAGGATTTTAGTTCCAGACAAGGCAGTGTTTCAGGAGGCATTCCCACATATCGATACCACTGCACAGACCTGCCAGTTCTCCCATACTATAGTTACTTCACCATTGCTACCAATTGACATCACTGAATGAAATATAGAACCAGGGTAAGGTCAAGAGTTTCTCCAGGAAACTTTATGAGCTGATATCGTAACTTTGCTCTCATGCCTGCTCAGTCTATTGTTCTCTGTCAACTTTTCTGCCCTTAGTAAGGCCCAAAGCAATTAGGATGAATGCACAGATGTCTCTGGCTAAATTCACTCCTATTTCTCTTGAGTTACTCTGTGAAGAGAGCACCCAACTGAAGTGTTTTTTTTTTTCACTTTTAGAAAAAAAAATATTAATGCAATGAAATTTCTTTTAAAGTTCTACTCTAAAATTATTACAAAGGATATTACTACCATCAATGTGTTGGGGTGCTAAGTTATGGAAAATTAACCCTTAAATGATAGAACATTATTTAAAAGTAATCAATACTATTCACAATATATAATAAAGCCATAATAAATACTGTCTTTTTTTTTTGCAAGGGACAAATCTATTTTTATTTTTTTCTATTTATTTATTTTTTTCCACAAAACAATTGCATTATTAACATAGAACAATACATGAATCACCAACATATATGCATACACAAAACTGCATCTTGAGTCAAGGTAGAAACAATACATTTCTTCATTTAAACAGTTCCATTTTTAACCCAGTTCCAGCATACAGTTCCTAGGTCATTACTATAAACTCGAAATTGTCCCATTGCAATGAAATCTGTATTGTGCATTTCATTTCTCAAGTCTCAAAATTCAAATGATAAAATCTGGTACTAGCCTTCCAAATATGAGAAAGCCATAACCAAAATCTTTTTGTAGTTTTCTCATTAAGTTCAAAAAGTTCAAAAAAAAAAGTAAATTCTGGTATCAGGCTTTCACTTTCAAATATGAAGAGATGTTTTACAACCAAAACTTTTTGCAGTTAATAATTTTAGTTCAAACAAGCGTCTCTGCAACTTTTGTTCTCACAGACAGAGACCTTTCTAGGTACAGTAGTATTCTAAACCGCACTAGTTTTGACGTCAGCTCAGGTTTTTCTGTATTGCATTGATTTTCCACAGATCTCAGCTGTGGGTGCCTTGTGCTGGTTCTGGCTTCTGGAGCTTTTGAAACCATTCAGACTGCCTATTTTGCAGTCTACTATGACACTAACCTTCTGTGTCTCAGGTTCTTTCATCATATACATTAAGCATAAACTCACACTCAACATTTACACATTTTTACAAACTCACATATAACATATTAACATCTACTTACTTATACTCTTTAAGGAAACTATAGAACTACTTTAGCAGATATATTTCTTATTACTTCTTATATACTTCTTATATTCATTCCATCTTCTTAATTCTTATTTAAACTTACATTTACAACTAGTATTTTTACTTCTTACAAGGTTATTACTATATGTTTTAGGACTACCTTAGATTCTTCTTGCAAGCTTATATTTTTAAAGGAACTCTATCGATCTATTTTACAAACTTATATAGGTCTACCATTAGCATATATTTAACTTAGTAAACTCCTAAAGATTTCTTAACACAGATCTAACAACACAGAATTTTTACAAACTCACATATCTTATTTTCATCTTTTTCTACTTCTTACTCTTAATTATTATCACTATCTCTATTCTGCCTTTGAAGTTAAGGTGTGTTTCTTGTATGCAGCAGATGGATGGATCCTGTTTTCTTATCCATTCTGTTAGAAATAATTTCTTTAAAGAAGAAATAAAAAATACCCTTAAAGAGGAAATAAAAAATTCCCTCAAAGAGGGAATGAAAATCTTCATTAAAGAGGAAATAAAAAATTCCCTTAAAGAGGAAATGAAAAACTCCATTAAAGAGGAAATAAAAAATTCCCTTAAAGAGGAAATGAAAAACTCCATTAAAGAGGAAATAAAAAATTCTCTTAAAGAGGAAATGAAAAACTCCATTAAACAGGAAATAAAAAATTCCTTTAAAGAAATGGAAGAAAAAACAAACAAAAATTGGAAGAAAGCAAAGAAAGCCAAGAAAAAATAATTAAACAGATGAAAGAAACATTCCAAGATCTGAAAAAAGAAATTGAGACAACAAAAAAAAAAAAAAACACAAGCTGAGGGAATGCTGGAAATAGAAATCCTGACTAAACGAACAGGAACTACAGAAACAAGCATAACCAACCGAATACAAGAGACGGAACAGAGAATCTCTGACACTGAAGACACAATAGAGAAAACAGATTCGTCAGTCAAAGAAAACACTAAAGACAAAAAAGTCGTAACACAAAACGTCCAAGAAATCTGGGACACCATGAAAAGACCAAACCTAAGAATAATAGGGATAGAAGAAGGAGAAGAATACCAACTCAAAGGCACAGAAAATATATTCAACAAAATCATAGAAGAAATACTGTCTTTTTTCTGAAATTTGAATTGAAGAACATTTACTATAGCCTATAATGCATGAAGTGAGAGATGATTGCTAAACCACAGTAAATTTATATAAGGAAAAAAGCAGACTATCTTAATCCAACACTAAAAGAAACATGACACACAACAGTCAGAGGCACAAGTGGAAATTTGGAGAGGTACTTCTCCACATTCTTAAATTTCCAGAAATAAGCTCTTAATTCTATTTAGGTTTTCTGCTACCTCTTAACCTATATACACATAATGAACTCAACTGGCAAGAAAAGAAGCTGAAAACAGTCTGTTTTTAATATACTCAAAAATTTCTACTTTCTTATAAAGAAAAATTTCATACACAAATAATAATAAAATTCAGATCTCTTAAAACACTCAATATTTCATCATTCATGGATCTGTTAATTTTGTTATTAAAAAATTAAAGATAGTTGTCCCATGCTTGCACACTAACATGGATTAAAATTTCTAGTTTTCATACTACCAGAAGGAGCCATGAAACCCTCCAAAGGAGCAAAGTAACCAACAGTCCTACCTAGGTAAGATATCTACAAACCAAACAATGAGTCATAGGGCTTGATAACTTTAAGGGTACAGTAGTGGCATGAACATCTTAGTGGTAACCAACTGCCCTATAATTGGATGTAATATCTTCTTGACAAGAGGCAAATAATACCTGATACTGGAAATTAGCCAACTTCTCAGAGCTGGTAAATTCTTGGAGGAAGACGTACAATCTCTACTGTTCCTAACCATCATAATCCCTATGTACAATATGAATATTTATCCTTCTACCCACAGAAAGTGTAGTCCTCACCTACATCATGGAAATTTCTCTTTGCAACAGATGGATACCTATAGTGGGTATTCATTTCACCTATGGCCTTGGGGTACCAGCCCCTAGGGTATGGCCTGTTGGCTAGCTTAAGACCTGGGGAACATATACTTGAGTCCCTTCTCTGTAGCATTCTTGGATGTTGGAGACTAAATCAGGGGGCATGAAACAGTGTGGGACCAGTTTTCAGCCTTCCAGAGCTCTGCGACTCACTTTGCTTTATTCTGTGTTAGTGAGTTGTTCCCCCCAATATAATCTCTTAATAAATAGTCTCTTTATCAGAAATCCATGGATTTCCTGCATTAGAGACCATTAGAGAAAACCACAACCAATAAAAGTTCAGAATTATAGGGACAAGTTACAATGAATGTATCTACAAAGCAACTGCTTTATCATTCAGGGAACACTGTAGAAGAAGAGGAAGAAGGAGAAGAAGGGTTGTAAGAACCAAAGGATCAGGGAATTTCCTTTGTGATTCTGTCTCCTAGAAATGTTAGGAGGTACAGCCAAAAAGTCTCACCAACATGACTGTCTAAACATGACCAGAACAAAGATTACTATAGACATACTAAAGTAGGTGAAGAAATCCCACAATGCCTCAACCCTACACAAAAAACTAAAGCAATTAAGGAATGCTGAGAGTGGGAGAAATAGTTCTTCCCTGGGAAGAACACACTAATTGGTTATCCAATACCAAATAGCCACCTCTAAAGCCATGCTTAACATTATGTAGACTGAACAGATTATGTTCAGAATATATATATATGTATATATATGTATATATACATATATGTATATATGTGTATATACGCATGTACCAAAAGTAGTACTAAAAAGGTAAGTAACCTAAGAGAGTATAAAAAAGGATAAATGACAGGGTTTGGTGCAAAAAGAAATGCAAAAGGAGAAATAATATAATTATTTTACAATTTCAAAAATTAAAAAAAATGAACATGATGTTCATGATCATCAAATCATTATTTACAACAAAATTACAAAACTAATCATATTGAAAACTTATGGTACAGTTGTAACTATCTAAGCATGATATAAATAACTTAAAGCATTTCAGAATCAAATTTTGAGCCATAAAACTACATTAAAAGTGGCAAGTTGTGACACATTCCTGTCATTCCTGCTCCCAGGAGGCTAAGGCAGGAGACTAGAAAGATTGAAAACATCCTGGGAAGCATAAAGAAAATTTCTCTCAAAACTAATTAGTAATTTCTCTAATATGTTGTGGCTTTTTGTAAATAACTCAACTTTGCTAAGTATGAACTAATCTGGATCTTAGCTTTGAATCTTAAGATAAGTGTGTATCATTTGGAGTACCAACAGCAGTCAGGAAGTTCCTAAGGGGTTGGAGCTTTCAGTGGAAGAAACATAGAACACACTGGAATAAATATTTTACATAGATAATGGAAAAGACAACATTAAATTGGGATTGGGGAGGAGAGAGAGGGAGAATATTGGGATATATATATCACTGAAGACAAGTTGAAAAAGTCCTATGGAAATCTACTACTGTAGCCACTTACATACAAATACTCATATATGCATATATACATTATATGCATTATATGTGTGTGTGCTTGTGTGTGTGTGTGTGTGTGTGTGTGTGTGCATGTGTGAGTGAGTGTGTGTGTGTGTGTGTGTGTGTGTGCAGAGTTAAAATCAAGTTAGCCTATAGCAGGGAACCAATGCCCCTACTAGATACCAGAGCCTAAAAAATAAAAAATCAAATGGCAGGAATAGGTTACTTTTGGGGCGGGGATACTACATAAATTACATAATTAATGACAATTCTTTACAATTCCATAACAAACTGTTTTTTGATTAGTGGAAATCAACACTAATAAAAGGGACCGACTAGATCACTATAGGCTCTGAGCTATCATGAAGAAGCAAACACAGGGTGTAAGTGAGAAAACTGGATCTAAACTATCAACTGAAGTTTCCATTTTCAAGTTCTATGAACATTCTGCAGGCATGAAACCTATCTCCTTTCTCCTACGAGACGAGCT
>CABHPP010121522.1:0-23055 GCA_902168425.1 Peromyscus attwateri
AATCAGCCACATTTTTTTTCAAATTCTGCCAAAAATATTATCATCCAAGTATTATTCTTATTAATGTTCTCTTCATTTCTGCAGGAGGCATAAAAATTACAGATGAGTGTGGGAACATAAGCTGTGCAGTTAGTGAGGCAGGGGTGATAATTAGAACATGGTGTACTATGCAGTAAACAAAGCTATTATGAAGGAGCGTGTTCTTTATAGAGTGTTTAAAAAGAGGATGGAAGTAATGTACTTTCCCGGACTAGCTTAAAAGCTCAGCTGGTTTCTGCCCTGAGAAATCAAAGGAAGCTGGAGTTAATCAGCTGGTGCATTGAGAATCTAGTTAAATGAACCCACAAACATTACAGATACATACTTTATTCCATATTAAATATCTTTCTTTCATGATCCCTTTCCTATCCACAACATCATGTTTTAAAGCTAAATCTCAACAATTTATAATAAATAAACCTTCATGTGTTTGAAATCATTTTTAAATTTGCCTTAACTGTTTATTAATAGTGATGGTTTAGAGTCCTTGGGATGAGCAGAAATGGCCTGTAAATGCTGCTCTGACCTTGCACCTCACTGAGTGTGTTTTTGATCCATCCAAATCAAGACTGTCTGATTCACATAACTTCTCCATTATATGCTCTTGAATGTCTGAAGAGCCATAACCAGAGTTAAGAACACATATGGACACAAGGACAAGGGAAAGGTAATAAAGGAATTGGCTCACACAATAACAAAGGCTAAGAAGCTGAACGGTAGGCCACCTGCAAGAGGGGGACCAGAAAGCCAGCCACAGGGGATGTTAGTTCATGTCCGACAACATCTTTATCAGGGAGGCAGAAGGCAGAATTCTTATTTCAAGTGTAAGGCAGTGGAAACTGAAGTTCTATCAGTAAACATACTAAAGTCCAAATGTAGAGATGCTGGAGACCATTGGTAAGAAATGTTTGGTGTCTCAGCTTCCTAAAAGAGAGTGAAAATTGTTTTCACCCCTGCCTTTTGTTCTTTCTCAGCCCTGAGCAGATGTTTGGTGTCCACTTACTACAGATGAGTGTTTTAGAGACTGTCCCATTGCTGGGACTAAAAGTCTAGAAAGAAACAATGTAAAGGAGAAGGAAGGTATATTTTGGCATACTGTTTTAGAAAGGATCAGTTAAGCATGGCATAGGAATTCACATGGTTGACTCCCCAAGGTCCTGGAATAGAAGCATTCTTTCAGTGTTGTGAACATGGCAGATACTACAGGAATCAAAGCAGGACAGGAAGCAGAGAGCACCACTGGAACCAAAAGATGTCACCTGCAAAGAACTTCCCCTAATGACACACCTCAAACAACCAGAGATCCCAACCTCCCAAGGACTACAGCCATCCGAAGCAACTCTACCAGTTTGGAAATAAGAGCTCAGAGGACAAGCCTGTGATGGAGACTTCAAACTCAAACCATAACTGAGGCCAGAGCTGCGTTATTTACTTGTCTGCTTCAAACACCAGTCATTCCTGGAAACATTCTCAGAGTCAAAATCAGAAATTATACTCCACATATAGTTAGGTACTCAGTCCAGTCAAGGCTATATTGACATCAACCATCTCACTGGATGGATCCAGTACAATTATAAGTATATTTGGAAACAGTTCTTCAAAATTCTGTCATATTATGAAATTATAATCACTTTCTTGTTTTTGTTCTCCATATCTTAGTTATAATAAAACATGTGTTACACTATTAGCTTTACAACCTGACTATACTCTTTCTAATTTATTTTCTGATAGAAGAGCTCTTAGTTATTGTTAAATACTGTAATATTATTTTATACAAAGTAGTTCGAAGAGTTCTTCCCTAAAGAACCATAGTCATCTGAAGTTTTTCACTTAATGCTCCTAGTCTCAAACTCTGGTCCTGGAATGCATTGTTTAATCATTGGATCAGGTTGGTCACAAGGTC
Organism: Peromyscus attwateri; assembly: GCA_902168425.1. Taxonomy (NCBI): domain Eukaryota; kingdom Metazoa; phylum Chordata; class Mammalia; order Rodentia; family Cricetidae; genus Peromyscus; species Peromyscus attwateri. The sequence goes on from CABHPP010121522.1 coordinate 1,943, forward strand.
TGGGAAGTCCATAATACATACAGGCACACAAATAAATAGAGATGAAATGTTACAAGATAATAATTACTAATATAGCACACTATAAGCATGTAGTGGGATAGATAGTAACATAGGCATGAATGGAAGATTGATGGCCTCATAACAGAGCTTGCATTTTAAGAGGTGTGTGGAAATGAGGAGACTGAACTCAAAGTGACTTTTTAGATCAATAAATTAGCATAGTTGTTCTCCAATGGAGATCTTCGAAACATGCTGCATGTTAAAAATGTCCATTCAGCATGACTCTGCGTTGATTCATTTTTCCAGCACTGGACACTATTCTTGGACTAAGAAGAGAAATAAAACAGTCTTTTGCCTCTGCATTGCTGATGACTGTAGTGATGGAAACGGTTTTTAAATTATCAAGTCCTGAGAACACAGATGGAACAGTTGTGTAAAGAGGAACAATGCCCTTGGCCCAGAAGATGGGTGACAAATGGATAATATTTAGCAGTCTACAGTGTTCAACACACTGCAGTGGGTTTCTGGCTTGTCTTCTTGCTTCTTCAAGTGCCCTTGGGGTTACTACCTTGTGGTCACCTTGATCCTTTGAAAACAATATGTCAGTCATTATATCCATCTGTTCCAGGTGTTACAGAGGTCCCCATTCCTCACAAAGTGCTATCCATGGGCTTTTACTTAGTTTCATAGGCTGCTTGACTGGTCTCCTACAACTCCCCAGACTCACTCTTCTTCCCTTTGTGGAAGGCCCTCACTGCTACTCTTCCAAGGCAGCAGGGTTCTGCCCTTGGGGCTTGCTCTTCCTGTTGTGAGAATCTCTCTCCTTTCACTTTCTTTTGCTGTCAATTCAACTACCTAAAACTCAGAGGGCATGGTCAGGAGTTGGCTCCCTCTCATAGTATGGGTATCAAGCTGGACTAGTCATTGGTTGGCCACTCTCATAATAATTCTTCACCACCTTGTCCCAGCACATCTTGTAGGAAGGGCAAATTATGTGCCTGAGTTGGGGTCCCAATCCCTTCACTGGAAGTCTTTCCTGGTTACAAGAGATGGCTTGTTCAGGCTTTGTATCTCCCATTTCTAGGAGTCTTAGCTAGGGTCACCCTCATAGATTCCTGGGAGTTTCCATTGCCCTAGATTCCTAGCTTATCTCAGAGATGTCCCTGATTGCAGTTGTCTTTCCTAGTACTCTCTCCTTCCATCCTGTCTCCCCTCGCCTGATCCCTCCCATTCCCATGTCAACCTATCTCCATCCAGACTTCCCCTGCCCCGTCCACCATCTACTTGTGATGTCTATTCTATTTCTCCTTCTCAGTGAACTAACAGATCATAGATTGTTTCCTAGCTCAATTGTCCTCAGAGGCTTCACCCAGCAACTGATGTAAACAGATGCAGAGGTCCACAGCCAAACACTCCGAGAAAACCCTCCCAAGGAGCCAAAGACACCATGTGAAAACACACAGAGTCAAATGACCTCTGCTCTGCTCATAGGGGCTCACAGAGACTGAACCACCAATCAGAGAACTTGCATGGGACTGATCTGGGACCTCTGCACATGTGTTGCAGTTGTATGGCTTGGTTTTCATGTGGGACTCCTGGCAGAGGGTCCAGCGGCTGTCTCTAACTTTGTTGTCTGCTCTTGAGACTCTTTCCTTCTCTGGGTTGCCTTATCCACCCTTGATAAGAGAGGAGGTGCCTAGTCTTGTTGCAACTTGATATCCCATGGCTTGCTGATATATGTGGAAGGCCTACACTTTTCTGAAGAGAAAGGAGAGTGAGTGGATGTGGTAAGGTGGGGTATGGTGGGGAGGGACTGGGAGGAAGGAAAGGAGGGAGGAAAAACTGTAATCAGGTTGGGAAAATTTCACTTATTGATTAATTAATTTAAAATTTAATAAACAATAAAAAGAATGCATTAAACAAATATTTCCATCTTTTTTTCTTCTTTGGTGTCTAGAGTCCTACTCTTTCCTTATATTACTGATTGCCATCTGAGACTACATCTCCCATTAATTCACCTGCTTGATGATCTTGCACACAGAAAGGAAGTTCAAGAGGTACTGAAAGTTAGATTTGTTCACTGAAATGTCCCTCACATTCAGAACAGTTCTTGTCACATAAAAGCCCTTCAGTGAATATTTTAAATGAATGAATAAAAGAATAGGGAGTGAAATTTGGAGATAGTCACTGGTTGGAAATTGTTAGAAGTAAAAGTTTTAGTTCAAACAGAATTACTTTCCAAACTTAACACTTTGCTGCATTAATCTTTCCTGTTTTGTGTGATTGGACTTTTTTCTTTTAAGATACACATGCCAACTTTGGACATTTCTGTATTAAAAAGAATTGACAGAAAAATGTTTGCATTATGATAATGTTGGATTTATTGCACACAAGATTCCCCAAGCTTGATGGCTTATGATTCCACAGACCAAAGTCCTTACCTCAGGAATTCTTAGATCTAAAGAAAGTTGAGTACAACATTTTGTATGTCGTAAAATCTTAGATTCTAAATCTTTGTCCTAAATAAATGAAGGACCAATTTGCATTTGAAAAATTTAAATACAGTGAGCTAAGTTTATGTTCTTGATACAATTATCAACTGTATGAATCAGCATTGTTCATTTTCAAAGCAGGAGTTAGGGCTGCAGTGTTCATCAGACTAATCCCCATGTAAATCTGTTTGGTGCCAGAAAAATATTTTATACTTTGAGGGCATTTTCTCACAGTTGATGAAATCTAAGAATTATGAAATGTGCACTTTCTCATTCCTCTTTTCTGAGTTCCTTCCTATCTGCCTAACACACTTCTGAAGTTGCTGTCATGCAACATGTGAAACTACTGGGCAGGAACTGTGCACATCCTCTTTGAGATATATATGCAATCACTTGGGGAGGCAGGGCTCAGGTTTTTCACCTTGGTGAGGCCACCCTTCTTCTTGTTTTGTCTTCCTTCTTTGAATCCAGTGGCCCTGCACTTTTCCATGACTGTGGAGACATCACTGAAGTAGAATTATTTCAGTAGTGAAAAAAAATTGCATGAATCTGAGAAGTTTGCCAAATATTTCCTCTTTTTGAGTCTCTGTGATTCTTTTCCCCATCAGTCATAGAGAAGGTCGGACGAGAAAGGCATGGTGATAAACTCAGTTGTAAAATTGTTTTAACAAAGCATCTGTGAGCAGTAGCTTGATCAAAATGACAGACATCAATCAGAATAATAACTTCAAATATGAGATTTTCAATTAGCAAGTGAACATAAATAATCTTGTCTGGAAAATCAGCATAAAGAATCTCAGACGGAGACAGCCCACACATAACAAGGGAGAAGAGGGCATAAGGGACAAGGTAAACTCTTTACTAAATGCAAAACAGAGTTCCATAACCCAGGGTCAGAAGAGACCCAGAGAAACCAGCTTGATGCTAAACATATACCCCAAACAGTTACTGTCTCAAGATGCTTCTGAGCTGTGTGCCTTGTTAGAGGTTAGACATCAAAGCCTGACTTCCATTTTGGAAGGGTGGGGCTGGAATCAGCCTTTCAGAACTGCTGAGCACAGCTTCCCACGTAACTCTTAACCAATGCAGGAGGCCAGGTTAATTGTCAAAAGAGGAAAATTCTGACACACAGAGAAATACTCTGAAGGGGTAGGAAGAGGAATATCAAAATTATAGGGGAATTTTCTAAAATGTCGAGTTCGGTTTTTCAACTAACTGAATAAACCAAACTTGGTGCAAAGAGTCAGACTGGAGATTGAAAACTGACTTGCACAACCAAGACAAAAAAAAAACAGCAACAGGCTTAATTTTCAAGCTCAAACCAGGAGAGAGAAAGAAAACACTTCTTGCTAGTGGCATGCCTTACAGACTATATGACTATACTGTAATTATAGCAGCAACAACAAAAAATAAGCCCCTCAAAATGCTATGCATATTCCACCTTTCATCTGAAAGCCACAAAGGTCTTTTCAAACAATAACTCATTAGATTTTACAATACCCTGGTGAAGATGAGGGAATACATATGTTATTAATACTTTGCATTTTCATGTATTTTTCCTCTCAGGAGTTCAAAGTAGGTGTGGGTACAGATTGTAAAATAGAAACCACTTCAAATTGATAGGTGAATATTGAGAAAAGTTTTGCTGGGACTATGAATCTATACTTTTGGGAGGGCAAGTGCTTATATTCATGGAAGGGAAAAGAGGTAAAGGAAACATGGGTTTCCTTTGACAATTCTTTGATGGTTCTTTTTTTCTCTGATTTGTGTCCCCAAAAGCTTTGAGTTCAGACATGGAGGAGGTGCTACACTGACAGCTAGGGTCACTTCTTTTGTACCTAATCATTGCATGTCTCTGGTTCATCTTAACAAGTAGCCCATTGTCTTAGATAGGTTTCCAATGATTTAGTAAAGACCATGTCTTGTTACTGATCTATTGCTGTGAAGAGGCACCATGACCAAGGCAACTTATAAAAGAAAGCATTTATCTGGTGGCTTGCTTACAGTTTCAAGGAGGGATGCATGCCCTTCATGCTGGGAATCGTGGCAGGCAGGAAGACATGGTGCTAGAGCAGTAGCCAAGAACTTACTTCTGATCCACAAGCAGGTGATGGATGTGGGGGCGGGGATGGGTGGTGGCCATCACCTTTAATCCCAGGACTCAGGAGTTAGAAGTTCATGGTCATCTTCAGCTACAATGTCACTTCTAGGACAGCCTAGTTACATAAAACAATGCCTAAATATGTAACCAAATAAATAAAGTACAACCAACGTTTGTTTGAAATGTATTTTATAATATCACACTTTAATTTTATACATTTAAGGTGGTGATTTATATATACTGTGTAATAAGTTCTCAAAAATTTAATATAACAAAGTAACTTCTCTTTGTTTTTCACTGAAGTTTCTCAGTTTCAATTTATTATATATATATATATTTTGGTTTTTCGAGACAGGGTTTCTCTGTGTAGCTTTGCGCCTTTCCTGGAGCTCACTTGGTAGCCCAGGCTGGCCTCGAACTCACAGAGATCCGCCTGCCTCTGCCTCCCGAGTGCTGGGATTAAAGGCGTGCGCCACCAACGCCCGGCAATATATTTTTAATATAAATTGATTTGTATCTCTTTTGTCCCTGATTGATATGTATTTTACCTGTCAACTGATGTTTTTTCAAAATGTTTACTCCATTCTCTCCCACTTTTTTTGTTTTTTGTTTTTTGTTTTTTGTTTTTTGTTTTTTTGTTTGTTTGTTTTTCGAGACAGAGTTTCTCTGTGTAGCTTTGTGCCTTTCCTGGAACTCACTCTGTAGCCCAGGCTGGCCTCGAACTCACAGAGATCCACCTGCCTCTGCCTCCCAAGTGATGGGATTAAAGGCATGTGCCACTGCTGCCCAGCTTTTCATTGTTACTTTTAATATTCATCTTGTTACACATTGAGTTGTCACATACATTGGATTTAATTTTTTTTTGGCATTCTGATAACGTCTGCTCCAGTATCACAGTATTTTCATGAATCTTGTCATAAAGTACTAACTCTGTCCCTTTCTTTCTGGTCTAGAAAAGAATTTCTTGATTTAAACTCTTCCACCTGACTGGTGGATCAAGTTCTTAAGCGTGTATCTATAATTTTCTTTGTGACTGTATTAGCTTCATATAAAATTTTTCTTAAAATAAACATATGTGACACCAGTATAATACAATTACTCAATTGCATAAATCCCTCTCTTTCTTCTTCAAATTAGTTTGTGGCTTTCTCTAATTATATTGTCATTTATCACACTTGTTAGACTCACTCCTGTATGCCTTCTCACAAATGATAGGAAATATCTCCTCTTGCCATTTTTCACGTTCATTGTTGCTGATGCATGAGCTGGGAACAAAACGGTAGATTATTTTAACATAAATCTATACAGAGCTGTGCTGCTAATCTCATTAATTCTAATCAATTGTAGACACATGCCTAACAGACAGTATGGCTCACCACTAAGTTTTAGGGCATTTGTGAGCTGGCATAGTTCCCCAGATTGTCTTTGTCAGGTTAAATTTGCACTCTGCAGTATGAACATTGCCTATTGGTCTCTCACCCATGATTGCGTTACATTTTCGCCTCTATAGTGCCCTTGTCTTTGTGACCTTGGTCTTCAGTCTGCTAACTGACATTAGACTTGGTAACATGAATCACCCTGAGATTTCTGGTGCAAATCCTAGTGATTTTTAATATGCTAAATTGTGGTGACATTTTATTTGTGTTTAAATGTGGTGATATTTTATTTGTATGTTAATAAATAAGGCATGCCTGGAGATGGGGGGGGGGGAAGGCCAGCCATTTTTAAGTAAACATATAAGTCAGGCAGTGGTAGCACATGCCCTTAATCTGATCACATGGCAGGCAGGGTCTCTGTGTGTTCAAGGACACACTAGGGAACAGCCAAGCGTGGTGACACATACTTTTAATCCCAGTACCAACCATAGAGACCCGGAGGTCTGTGCAGACAGGCAGTGACAAGGAAGTGAGGTAGCTGGGCTAAGAGCCAATGAGAGGGCAGAACAGCAAGACAATAAAGGTGCAAGTAGACAGGAAGTAACTCACCTTTTGGTAGCTGCAGAGCTAGAGAGCTAAGGTTGGTGGTTCTCACTGTTTCCCTGATCTCTAAGACTTTCACCCCTATATTTGGCTCTGTGATTTTTATTTAATAAGACCTTTTAGAAATTTGTCTACACTGAATGTATGCTTTTAAAGTATTTCCTTTCATTTTGACTGCTACATGTATTCAAAATGTCACTTACTAACCATGTGCGGTGGTTGAATAAGAACCCATAGGTTCATATATTTCAATGCTTAATTACCAAGGAGTGGATCTCTTTGATAGCCTTATAAGGATTGGGAGGTGTGGCATTGTTGGAGGAAGTGTGTCACTGACCTTGGGCTTTGAGATTTCAAAAGTCCATACCAGACCCAGAGTCTCTTGGTCTACGGATCAGGATATATCTCTTAACTGCTTCTCTAGCATCATACTTGCCTGGTATCAGGATCCCTGTCAACATGTTCCTCACCACCATGATAATGAACTAAGCCTCTGAAAATATAAGCAATCCTGCAATTAAATACTTTCTTTTATAAAAATTGTCTTGTCCATGGTGTCTCTTTACAATAACAGAACAGTGACTAGACACCATGATTCCTTGCATTGTTCCTGTGATGGTTTGAATGAAAATGGCCCCGATAGGATCCTAGAGAGTGGCACTATTAGGAGGTAGGGCCTTCTTAGAGGAAGTTATTCCAGTGAGTGAACTTTGAGGTTTTAAATGCTCAAGTCAGGCCCAGTGTCACTCTCTCTTTCTGCTGCCTGCTGATCCATTTGTAGAATTCTCAGATCCTTCTCCAGCAACATGTCTGCATAAATGCTTCTTGCCATGAAAATGATGGACTAAACCTGTGAACCTATAAGTCATTCCAGTTAAAGGTTTTCCATTATTAGAATTGTTGAGATCATGTTGTTTCCTCACAACAATAGAAAACCTATAACAATCACCAATCCAGGTTAACAAGCTATTCCAATTTTATGAAATACATTCAGTATCTTGACCACCTTTTCTAGGATAGAAATTGGATATGACTCAATAGGAAATACATAAAGTCAAATATTAATCAAATATACAAAATCAAATAGGATAAGGAAGTCACTGCCATTGTTTGAGGACTCTGGAACACTTAATTAAATCTACAATTTGACCTAACAGTACCTCTCCTTGGCATACTACATCCTACTCCATAGATACTTGCTCAGCCATGTTCATTGTGAGTCTATTATCAATAGCTAAGAAATGGAAACAACAGAAATGTCCTTCAAATAATGAGAATGTAGTACAAATACACAATGGCCTACTATAGGTATAAAGAAAAAGTAATCATGAGATTTGTGGGCAAATGGATGAAACTACAAAATACTCTCAAGTGAGGTAACCTACACTCAAAAAGATAAACATTCATGTGCTTTCTTATTTATGGATCCTAGCTCCAAATCTTTAAATATTAATGTATAATCCAGAGTAACTGCAGAAACTAAGAAAATAAAAAAGGATCAAGTGGAGGACACTCAGCTATAGAGGGGGAAATATTAGGACACATGTGCTATGAATGGTGAATGGAGAATCTTTAATGGGGGAGGGAAAGGGGGCATACATAACATTAATGGACAAAAACTTGGGGAAATATTTTATTTGTACATAGTATATAAATTATATATGTGTGCACATATGTAAAGATAGATAGAGATATTCCATTTTGTGTGGTAATGCTCCCCTCAAGAACCAGAGACATTCTAAAAACTTCAGTACCAGGCCTGGGGAATCTCTCCTCATTCAGAGGAGTCCAAGAGACTCTCAAAATAAAATATACTATTGCCAGTGTCTTTAGTTGCTCCCAGAATTTGAAGGTAAGACCTTATTTATGAAGACAATACACTTTGGACACAGTACCTAAAGGAATCAAGCTGGAATTGACCTAGAAGACTCCTTCCTGAGGTCTATTTCTCATAGTATACAAGGTTGTTACAGAAGCTGCCAAGACAGAAAAGCAGCCCATAGTCTTGCCCAGCTGTGAAATTATGGACCAAAACAATGACAAGGATTGCAAGATATCTCCAAGCTGACAATACTGGCAATTTTATCTTGGAAGAAACTGTTATCTGTCTAATTGGAATTCTGGTCCATTCAGTAGTGGGGAATCATGTGTGTTACTCTAAACCTGGCCAACTACCCTGTGACTGGAAGTCATGGACCTTAGAGAAGACCCCAATACTGTCACTTTCCTAAATGAGTATAATTTCTAATCATATTCTAAATACCTACCCTTGCATCCACAGATGAGTGTATCTCTCATTCTCCATCAAAGAAGCTTTGCTTTGCAAGAAATGAGAGTCTATTAGAGAAGTGAACATCTAGTTATAATGGAGAGAACAACTGACTAGTGACCACCCCAAAATGATGCATGAGTGATGTTATTCTGTACTTAAAGCTCAGAAAACTTCAAGGAAAAGGGTGAAGAAAGATTGTAAAACCCATAAATGATTATAAGAGCAGGAAATCTACTCCTACAGTCTTTCATCTATGAAATCTTGACAATATGGACACCTAAACATGGCCTGAATAACAGCAATATCAGTTTACATGCCATAGTGGATAAGGAAAATATTAGAGGACATAAATGAAGAGCTACAAGTAATTAATGGCTACTGCCACTACAAGATTAATTTTTTTTTTATCTTATGAACCTCCTGATAGGTTATCAAACCCCAAGAGTTCAGTCCTAAACACATGTAAATATGTACAACACTGCATAGATTCAGCATATCATATGTACACGTATGAATATATTTATGTAATAATAACAATTAAAGCAGAACAGGGCATAAATATAGCAGAGATAAAGGAATGAGAAAGGAGAGGAAGGGTTCGATTCCTTTCTGAGTACTGTTAATATATTCATATTGCTACCATTCAAAATCATCTAGTAGCATCTAAATTTTATCAAAGAGCTCACCATACTATTTGCTTTTGTCTCAGCTTATTTCTTCAGGTCTGTCTTGATACATAATGCTCCAAGGAACCTTGTTCCTTGTTTCTCTATCCAGACTCTGTAGTTGGAAGTTTTCTTGTGTCCCTGCTGGTCTGTGCTCAGGACAAATCTCTTACCCACAGTCCCACAATCTTTTATAAAATAATCACACAGAGGCTTAATATTAATTATAACTGCTTGACAATTTGCTCAGGCTTATAATTCTTATCTGTGTGTAGCCATGTGGCTTGGTACCTTTTTTCATTTCTGCCTTCACATCTTGCTTCCTCTGTGTCTGGCTGGCAACACCTGACTCAGCCTTCCTCTTCCCAGCATTCCCCTTGTCTGCTTGTCCTACCTGTACTTCCTGCCTGGTTACTGGCCAATCAGCATTTTATTTATCAACCAATCAGAGCAACTCACATTCATAGCATACAGAACAACATTTCACAGCAAGACTCAATACCATCTTCCCCATGCTTGCTATCTAGAGATGACATCTGACACTGTCATCTTGGTAGACCTTCATTCATGCCCTGAAAATCAGTACCAGAAGACCCCCTCTTATCCTGACCAATTTTATTCCTGAGCTGAAATTTTCAAGTCTTCTTGGGGTTCGTTGAATGCAGATACCCTCACACCTGCTTCTCTGGGCTGTGGTTCCTCATTTTCTTCTCTTCCATTGATCCTAAAGTGAATTCCTTGAAGGTAGGAACTAAATGCTGTTAATCTCTACATCTGAAAAATAATCACCTGTACATAGCAGGAAGGCTCTGCAAATATTTGCTAAATTTATAAATAAGTTATTAACTTATTGAAATTCAGTAAATGATTCACCTTAAGCTTGTAGGGTAAAGTTGAATGCTCTTAATAAATAGATTCCCAAAAGAGGTATTTTGAATGGTATCTTATAATTTTTTTTAATTTTTGAGATTATAATATAGTTATAATATTTCTCCCTCCCATTTTCTCCTTTCAGATTTTCCCATGCACTTTTGATTTATGTTTTCAAATATATGGTCTCTATTTTCAGTAATCATTATTAAATGTATATATGCAAATATATGTATCTATATATTCTTAACTATGACTTGCTCAGTCAATATAGTGTAAACAGTATTTTTGATTTCAGGGCTGACCTTTTGTTAGTGGATAACCAAGTGGTATGCTGTTTCTTGTAGAAGACCATTTCTCCTACTCTCAGCATTCCTTGGTGGCTTGCAGATCTTTGTGTAGAATTGAGATCTCATGGGTTGTTCTCTATACCTTTTGTCATATTTATTGTTGTTGTCTTTATTCAGCTCATGTTTAGGCAGTCATATTAGTGAGATATTTATGGGTGCAGCTTCTGAAATGCCTATAAGACATAATCTGAAAAATGAACTCCCTAGTCCATTGGCTCTTAAAATCTTCCTGCCCCCTCTACTCTAATATTCCCTGAACCTTATGTGTGGGAATGTTTTGTAGATATATCTGTTGAGACTGTACTCCACAACTCTGCGTTTTGATTTGTTAAGGTTTTCTGTAGTCATTTCCATCTCTTGCAAATGAAGCTTCCTTGATGAGAAGTGAGGACTATACTTACCTGTGGGCATAGGTACATATGTTTATAGATTGTTAGAGATTATGCTGGTTTAACAAGTTAATGGTCGTAGGTTGTCTACCCATAGCCATGATTTCACTAGTACTGAGGAGTTGGTTAGTTTCTAGAATCAGGCAGGCATAGTTCTCCTCTTGGTGATTGGGTCATAACTCTAATTAGAAAGCTGTTGGTTACCACCCAGGTGTGTGTGCCACTACTAAACACATAGAGTGATTGTGCCATACTGATCATTGATGTGGTTCATAGGCATCATACCTGAGTAGTACTGTTCTCTCCCTCCTTTGGAAGCTTGTATGGCACCTTCTGTTCCCATGAAAGCTAGTTCTCAAGAAGGTTCATTTCAAGTCAGTTCATGTTTAGGGTCTCTGGGCTCTGTTTGTGAAGTGTATGGTGTCTTCATCAATCGGTATTTACTTTCCACCTCTGCAGGGCAATCATGAACAATAGCAATAGATAATATGTTTTCATAGTCTCTTGGACAACCCTAATAAACAACCCAAGCTAGGGCTTCTCATGTATGCTATTAGGGTTTTGTTAAGTGGTCTTTGGCCCTTGAAGGCAACATTGTCAACCTTGATGAGAAAAGTTAATTTGATCCATATTTATAAATGTCCTTATTTATAAACAGAACTATGTGTATTATATTTTTAAGATAGTTGATAGTAAGAGTCCTTATGCTGTTTTATTATAAGTTTAAAAGTAGAACTTAAGCAAATTCCCAGTGTTTAAACACCTGCTAACAACTAGCATTATTAGAACATAAATACATGGGAGCCCTCATGACGTTCACACATTGAAGTTGCTGGTTAAATTACCTTACAGAGAAACATAGAATGTTATTTATTTTATACATAGTGTGTGTGTGTGTGTGTGTGTGTGTGTGTGTGTGTGTGTGTGTGTGATGGCATTCATGAAGAAGTAAGAGGACAACTATCAGGGTGGGTTCTTTATTCTTACCATGTGTGTTACGGAATCCTGGTGGCAATTGCCTTTAGCGGCTAAGATATTTAATTAGCTTGTGGGTTCTGGAAATTATTCTGATCCTTAATGTCTGGGATGAATGTATAAATTTTGATAGTGTCAGAGTGGTTTTCATTTTCTGTATCCTTGAAACGAGGGCCTACTACAGACATCATGGTCACTGGGTGCTGCCACTGCCTGTACGGCCATCGCTACCTACCACCTTGCTCTGTCACATGAACCTTCTTGCCCTCTAATCTGGCTGAGCCACCCTTGGCCCTGCAGCACACATGTGCGGTTCCTATTAATTTCAGAAGTCGGTAACCTCCAAAGCAGTAAGAGTGAATTTAATTTAAAAAGTGCAATCATGTTCTGCCTTGTGCCGAGTCAGACTCACGATTATTTGTGACTGTGATTTAGTGCTATTTCTAGGGGGGGTAGCATCTCCCTGTTTAATACTAATAGTCCTCCCAGGAAGTTTCATTAGAGCGAACTGCAATTTTTATTGCTTAGGATTTAACAAACTCCGATCTAAAGTCTCAGTGCCACTTTCTCTAGCCTTCCTGTGGCAGGCGACATTCTGAATTCTAATAATGGCCTCCCTGCACTCAGCCCACTGCCCAGGTTGTCTTGCCAAATCTCACCCACTAGAGACTTCACGCCTCTTCCCTTCCCATGAGCACCCTTCTCCTAAAATTCTCTGCTCAACACTCCTGACAACAACCTGTCTGCAGATGTACCAACAGCTGTTGCTGCTAAAGAATGGGCTTGGTTCTCATGGGTTTGAGGATTCCTGGCACAGCTTCTTCTTCTGTCTCTCAGGTTTTAAAGCAATTTTCAGCACACCTGCTTGCTTGAACTTTACTGACAAGCCCGCTTAAGAGTTCACTGAAGAAAAAAATATCCGTTTCCTAGGTACTTCCCTGTAATTCTAAATTTCACTTTAAATCTCCCAATAAAGTGTTTACCCTTGTGGTTGGTGAGACAATCTATGCTGAGCCAGTCCTGCTGTCTCAGGCAGGATCTCATCAGCCCTCATATCACAGCGGATAGAAAAAAGAAAGATCCATTAGGGCCACAGTCTGACTCACTCCTCCTGCCAGAATTGTTCTGTGTGTACCAGCACTTCTCTGCCTGGTCTGAGTTTATCTATCACCAAAGAGATTATTTATCCCTCAACCCCCCCCCCCCCCCCCCCCCCGCCCCCCAGCCCGCCTCCCGATGCATAGTTCTGGTTGGATTTTTACTGTTGTTATTTTCCACTCCACCAGAATTTCATTTTGAGCCAAAGTGTTAGTAAAATAACTCTATTTCTTTTTGTTTGAAAGTGATGCCTTGAAGTTCTCCACAGAGTTACCATTTCAGGAACATAAGAGAATTAAGTATAATATGTTAGAGCAGAATTCACTTCTGCAGAGTGCTCAGGTTGTGAACCCCTACAAAACAGGGAAGCTTACCCTTTCCTAATTTGTCTTTGGAATTCTTAGATTGGAAAAAAAAAAAACTTAACCATATGTAGAAGAATAAAATCATGGAGGCTTTGGCATCATGTCAACCCTATTTCTTCATTCAAAGCCACTGATAGACATTTGTAAAATATGATGGGAAATTTCAGGGATACTGATTTTCACCTTCTCTAACATGTTGCCAGCAAAGGGTCAGGGCCATTCAACACAAATGCCTTTCCTGCCACGTGTCACCACCCTTCCACCCACTGTCCACTCAGATGTAGTTGATGACATAAATCTCCGTGATATTTCTATGGTTTGTTATTTGACCCGTCCAGCAGGCCAGGTTATTCGTGTGTCTCGGGCCGGGAAACACCTGAAAGCCAAGGGGGCGAAAAGGGAAGGGAGCCAGGCGCATATAATAATTGACAAGAGTCAGTCTGAGTCACGTCAAGGCTCCATTTATTAAAATGGTTGCTGAGGCTTAAATATGCAAGGCTTCAGACAGGAAGGGGGAGCAGAGAAAGGAGAGTGGAAAATTTTCAGGAGAAGTCAGAGTGGTCGGGGAGAGGTCTCTTTGGCCCCAGGCTCCTGCAGCTGGCTGATTAGCATCTGTTTGCAAGGAGAGAAGAATGGGAATTCCTGAGGGAAGGTTAGGGTGAGGTCACTTTGGTCCCAGGCCCCTGTTGTTACTGAATGAGGCCTTATCTAATCGTACATGTTTGTGGTTAGGCCAAGGTCGTCTTGTTTTTGCAAGACTTGTAGTTAGCCAAGGACGTCTTGTTTTGCAAGACTCCAAGCAAGAAATTCCAAACATACCTGGGTCAAACAGTCCTAGGTCAGTCTCCAACAGTTATTGGGTTTCAATTGACCAATGAAACACTTCAGTTAGCATTTCCAGTCCTAAACATGGCTTGTGTCTTTGGGAAGAATGACTCTTATGGCAATTGGGACATGTGATCAGCTGAAGAGATACATCATTTGTGAGAATACAGGGTTTTTGTCTGGACTAAACAGAGAGAGACATGGATGAGTTCAAGGCTGTGTTTCATTAGTTTTAAAACTTCAGTGAAAATGGGAAGACAGCCCTTGAGAGAATTCTCACATGCAGCTGACACTGGAGAATGATGGAGTCCTGGGAATATCTTGACTTTACTGTAGATTTTGTCTCAACCTCTCTGTTTTTATATGGTCAACATAAAGTGGTTAGAACTCCTATATACTTTTCCTCATTGTCTCTTTAAACTGCTCTTGCCTAGTTCAACTGTCTCAGATAATAGAAGTAAACAATGGGGTGTGCACCTGAAGATAACTGCTATTGCGCTGTTATTTGGCTGCAGTTACGCACAGGTGTGCTTTTCTGAGGTCAGTAGCCCATCTTGCTCTATGAAGCCCCAAGACAGCTCTACATCTCCTGCTGCTTCTCCTTACAGATCTTATAAAAGATCATAAATTATTATCTGATGAAATATATGAAATTAATGGATTCCATTACTACACACCTGCATGGAAGAGATTCGGGAGCCCAAAGATATGATCAGTCAAACAGTTTTAATAGTTATTAATTACAGAAGCAGGCTATTCATCCCCTACCTATGTGGAAATCTGCAAATGCTGTAATACACTTCAAGGATTTGGGGTTGGAAAAAAATGGGCTTTGGTGGAAGGGATCAAATACTTATTTCAGCTAATGCAATTCCATGCTGGGATTCTTATATTTAGTTGTAGAAGAGAGGTCATTACATTTTGTATGTGAATTTTAAGAATGTTAATGTCATGAAAAAATTTAAGCAATTGTGTAAAAGAGGTTTGACCAGCATTTAATAAGGATCATTTCATTTTATCTCCAAGTTCATAATAATCAAAATGTTTATTTATATAAAAGCTAACCAGTCAGTACAGTTCAACTTAGTCTCTTTGTATGCTGACAATGCATTGGCTGAAATGTTAGACATGGTGGTGTAATGAGATTTCCAGGAATACCAGCCTTGATCCAGGTGTCTGTTTTCTAGGAAGAAGTGTCTCATCATCTTTACCTAATAATAAACAAAGTAAGTCTTCAGCTCAGCTTCTAGAGTACTTGCCCAGCACTCACAAAGCAGTGGGTCCCATCCTTAGCACCACTTAAACTGGGAGTGGTACTGAGGCTTTGTAATCACAACTCATTAGAGATGGAAGCAAAAGTATCAGAAATTTAACATCATTTTCAGCTACTTGGGGAATTTGAAACAGGACTGAGCTACATGAGGCCTTTTCTCAGATAATAATAATAATAATAATAATAATAATAATAATAATAATAATGAATAAAATAATTCCTACTTTGTGCTATATGCCTCATGGAAACTCAGTAAGACAGATGATAATATTCTTTTGCCAATTTTAAATATATATATATATATATATATTGATCCCATAGGTAGTATGGGACAAGGTGCTTGGATATAATACCAGTATGAGTTTTTTGATTTTTGTGTCCTCCACCCTATGGGTACTGTTTTCAACCAGTTTAAACTCCTGCCATATATCCTGCTATTTTTGTTTCGATAAAGGTGATTTCATATACCTGGGCACAATCTCGGTGACCCTGACCAGATATAAAAACATGAAAGATGACAAATCCTGGGCCAATGCAGAATTGAAGTATCTCTGTCTATAGATCTTGCTCACCATGCAGAGTGGGCAGAGAGCACTGTACAGACTGAACTACCTGAACTGCTCTTCAGTTACAGCACATGGAGAGGTGTCTGCATCCCAAGTGACTGACATATGCCTCAAGGCTCAGCTGAAGAACTACAGGTAGTTCATCTTGATGGACAATCCTGCTCATACTACTTCAGGTCCTACATCTGACTACTGGACTGTAATTCCCACAGCAGCGATCCCTTATCTGATACTACTTCTATGACCTAGTAGTTTGGTTAGCTATCCCATACTCAATCAAGACACTGAGTTATTTGAATTTTGTCCATTTTGCCTGTCTTAGCAGCATTTTTCCATATTGTGTATCTATAAAATCACTCTTATTTTAAGATGTGCATTAAGCATCACCTCTCCAAAAAAGTTTTGCTTTATCCCTGAGAAGATGAAAGCATTCTCATTGGTCTCCTGTGCATGCTTCATGTAATATATTTGTTGTGAGTTTTATTTACATGGCTGGTATTCTCTCAGAAGCACAAAGGGTAATAATAAACAAGGAAAATGACCCAGCTACATATGCTAATATGTAACCAACACATAGTAGGTATTCAGAAATAAACTGTGAATGTGTGGACAATCCAATGAATATTTATAGAGTGGTGGAGACTATATTTTAAGATGATGTGAGGGAGAATAAATGTGATGAAGGTGCTCTTTCGTCCTCTCAAGGGCTGAAAGAACATGCTTGGAGTGTAAACAAATTATTATTCTCTCAAGAACGTCCTGATAATTGTCTCATTGAGCAAAGGGCATGTATTAGAGAGGTGATACTCCTACTGTTGGTATTTTAGTGTCTGTCACTTTTCTGTTTCTATGATGCTGCAGCATTCTTGTTCTAACCCCTATGGTGATCAAGAAAGCCACTTTTGTGCATAAGATTTCTGGGTACCCAAGTCTGGTTTAGATAGATGGCTGCAACTTGTATCTTTATTGGTTTTAACTCAACTTCATCATTTGGCAAAACTGTCCTAAGCAATCACAGAGTGAATTTGGTATTGTACAGACCAGTATCAAATCTAAGGGGATAGCATGTTGATTCTATAAGTATGCTGGTGAATTTTCACTCCCTGTAATTGAACCAGAAAATTAATCCAGGGGAATAAATCAAAATTATTTTCCTGTCTATCTCTTGGATATGAAACATGAAAAAGATAGTTATGAAGCCAGAAAGGTACCCCACATTGAACTCCTATTTCTACCTCTGACAAAATGCAAAATGACCACCCAAATAGAACTCTGTGAAGAGGCAACAGCAGTGACCAAATGCACATGGCTAAGATAGTAAACATCTCTGCACTTCTTAAAATGAAGAGGATATTCTAGTGTCATAAGCATGAAAAGTGGAGGACATTCCCCCAGTGTGTTGTTACTGGCCAATCAACTGTTGATATTTTCATCATTGTCCTTGTTGTCACCCCTGGCATTGCTAGAGGTATTAAAACTGATTTGAAATCTCTCTATTATTTTTATTATACTCTCTTTCCTGAGTCTCACGATTTGTCTTCTCAGGTAACTATTACACTTTTTATATGTATTTTACATGTCAGGACATTGAAGTCCAGATCTGTTATGTAAGTCAGCTGGTAAGTATATGGTTGGATCTTTTCTTTGGAGTTCTCTGTCGAGTTAAAGCTCATAGAATATTCATTGTAATCATGGACTTCACTGAGGAAACCATTCCTCTGTCCTGATATTCTCCCATTGACACAGAAAGATCCTCACAAAGCCGAATGTATAGAATCTTAGCAACACTCAAGGTTGAGAGCATCATTTGTGGGCAAGCATTTATAATGGGCATTAATCAAATATCAAGATAGAAAAGATAGAATTTTGTGCTAATAACAGTCATACATTGTTGGTATGATATAAAAGTAATAGAAATCAAGACTATCAAAAGAATTTAATATAACTCTGAAGCTAAAAGAGAAACACTCTTCAAGTATGAACTGTAACACTGTGGACATTAAAAAAGAGGACAGTCCTTCATTTTCTTGGCATTACATGGCTCCAGGAATGAACCAGATTCTACAACAGTTTGTATGTTCTACTTACATTGTAGGCTTAAGATGTTCTCATGGATTTTCATTGCTCATACAATCAAATCCCAGTCCTGAAACTCTGTGTCTCTTGACCTCACCTTTCCCACTATACAATACATCTTCATTTCTCTATTCATAACACATAAACACATCTTTTACCATTGGGGACAACCCATGTTCCTGATCTGTAATGTCCTGCCCTTGGCTTTGCCTTTATTAGAAGATGTAGTGTAAGAATCAACCTCTTAAAGATACCCTGTGCTACAGTCACTGCACTGGATTTTATGTACTTCTTTATCTGTGAATCAGGACATATTCCTTTCCCTCTCCTGTCATATTTTGGTCTTTCATCTATCTCATCTAATAGGATTTGAGCTCCTTGAGCTGTATTACAGTGACTAGTGTGCATTGATGGGTGAATATAGAAAGAAATCTGTAGATCACATCAGTCAACTTCATGATTCAGTTAAATATGTAATTGCAAATCAAGAAAGTGCCTTTAGAGTAGACACAATGGTATTCCCTTCTTGTTTGTTTGTATGGTTACTGATGATGGTATGACTATTGCCTCAATACCAAAAATTGAAGCCAGATAATTTTTCTTTAATTTCTCCATTGCATTCAGGTAGTGTGCCTTTTGAAATTATCAGAACTAATGGTCATACTCAGTCTCTTTTATTTACAATAAGCAACCATTCTTCCCGTTACTATTTTAAGCATTATATAGCTATATGGATTTTGGTTCACTATTTTCACATCTCAGAGAACTATGGCAGTGATCCATCTCAAATGGATTTTCTAGAGTCTGCTTGTAACTACCCTGAACACTTCATAGAAACAAGGAGAAAAAAGTCAGAACTGGCCTGGAGCTCAGAGCCATCTTCAGATCAGGAAAAGGCTCAGAGGAGTCTTCTTACAGTGAGAAGGGTAGATTATTATATTGCATTATTAATATGCAATGGATATGCATTTATTCATGTATGCTTGGCTCTACCTTTTCAACATTAAATTACTTTCTACCGTATGAAAACTTAGTTCCAAATGCTTTTCTGAAGTGCAAATTGTCTGGGGAGAAAAGCTGGTGTTGTTCGGTTGGTATTCATGGCCAGCCTTAGGTGAAATAGTGAAGCTGGTGAAGTTTTTTCTTGGAACTTATTCATGCTAAATGAAAAAGCAAAGAACAGAAATCAAGAAAGCTCATTCTTGTTAAGGTTTCAGAGGCCTTGTGTTATTTTTGTAACCTCTGTCACTGTACATCTATCCAACCAACTACACATACATCCTATCATCTATTTGAAAGTAAGCGTAGCTCAGACCTTTGTTTCAGTAATCAACAATCTAGATCTCATGATCCTCATACAATAATACACTAGTGCTCAAGAAAACTTTAGGATTCCATGAGCTTCTCAAGGCAGCTCCCTTCTAAGTGGATACTCTGCCATTCAGATGAGTTCCATCTTAAAAAAAAAAAAATCTGTTGAAGGAGTAACCAAATTCCCTCACTGGATTTTAGGCTTACTCCTCTTATACTGTTGTATAGACAAACTGGCATGTTATCAAGCTCTGCTTATACACATAGACAAATGGAATTCTCAGCTTTAACCAGAGAAAGGTCTTTTTCCAGTGAGCAGTGGAGAATGCATCAACTCATGGCTACACAAACTTCTGAGGATAAGTGACAGATGAGTGTTCACATATAAGACATTTATAGCATCCCCTCTAAGACCCAGGGAATGCTGGGAAGAAATGGCAGAAAGAACATGGGAGCAGGAAATAAGGATGAAGCAATACAACGTCATCTTCTGGGCAAGACACGTATTGCAGTATGAACTCAGAACAGCTGTGGATGCTGCAAAAGAAAATTCCCATCAATAGTCAGGTATTGTTAGAGGAGGTGACCCAGGTGAGGAAAAGCTCTACCCCTCTTTGATGAACTATATGCTACTGACTGTTTCAAAGATCAGTAAATCATCACCTCCAGCTTTGGACACAATGTTGACCCAACTCCAATGGGTTCCAGGGAGAACTTCCAATTTAATGGTCACACAGACATCCCCAGTTCAACTAAATTTATTGCAAAACAAAACCCAAAGTCCTGAATTAGGGGACAAGTCTGGTAGGGAAGGGATGGGAAGTTAATAAAGATGTGAGGGAGATAAAAGGGGTTGAGGAGAGGAAAGTAATCATGATGCATTATATGTATGAAATTATCAATACACAAAAATTAAAAGTAAAATATATTTCTGCTAATGTGTGTGTGAAAGTGAGGGAGGGAGAGGGGAGGAGAACAAGCACATGCTGGAGGTGGGCAGAGAAGGACATCCCATGTACTGTTCTGAGCCTGCTAGTCCAAGTAATCCTCTAGCCTCAGAGAGTTGGGATTAAAGTGCACATGGACATACTGGCTTTGTATGTAGGGACTGGGGTCCAAACTCAGGTCATCATGGTCATGTGGCAGTCCCTCTCACCCACTGTGCCATCTCTCTAGCCCCTTGCCTGCATTTCTAACACATACTATAGAACTTAAGGACAAAAGAGGGCCACAGGCTTGCTGAAATATTTGAAATATTTTGGCATAAACAGGACATTTAGTGCAATGCTTTAGCATTTTGATGAGTGTTCATGTGTTCTAGTCACAAAGGCTAGAGAGTGTAGCGGAGATCCCCCAGACTGTGGTCAGTATCCACTTCAGTTTCCATTCATCAAACAGACCTGGAAAGAAGGAACATTAAAGCAAATCCAGCTCTCTGTAGGAGACGAGGGGCAGACCACCAAAACAATGTACTATGTCTCTGCCTTTTACTAGCTAGTGTGTTTT